>CAJNIZ010042693.1:70118-99603 GCA_905231905.1 Symbiodinium pilosum
TTGGGCGTTGCCAAAAATCATAAAACCAAGGCCTGACTTTCACAAGTGGTAGTAGGGCTTAAACACGTTTTGGCCATTCAAGGGATTTGTTCTCGAGATTTCTGTTTTGCAAAGACTTGCTTTAGTTTTTTTGCGTGTTTCAGGAGTTGGATGATGTTTATTGTTTTTTTGAAAGCACTGTTGAGAGCGCTGCCTTCTCGTGGCCGTCAGTTGTTCGCTAGGCTGTAGCTTTGGTTGAGGATATTTTGCGGACGCAAGGTTTTGTAGGCTGTATCATGATTCTCCGGCGCACTGCCACATTCTTTGATGAGTTAAGCTATTGTGTGTTTTTCTTCTCCTTGTCTGTTTCTCTTAGGTCTTGTTTACTCTCATGTCCGCGTGTTTTGATTTGTCAGATATTTGTCAGACGTTTTTTTTTGATTTGTGCACGCTTGGTACTTGTCCTTTGTTTGTCGATTTCATGGCTTGTTATGTGCGTTTCATTTCTCTGTCGTTGGAGGTATCATGTGCTCATTTGTTTTTTGAGGCAGTTTGTCTTGAAGCAGTTAATTACCTTAGGGTTGCTTTTTAAATGATCGTTCAACTTTGCAGAGCCTCATGGAAAAAGCAGAGGACATGCGCGACACCAGTAGGAAAAATTGGAAACAGGGAACCAGTTGAATAACTAGTCTAGGAAAACCTTTCGCACATATGCGGCCTCTGTCCGAGCTTATGCTGCACGTACCTTCATGGCTGCACCTGAGCAGATGTGCTGAGGCCCAACGTCTACCTGCAGCTGATGCCACTTAGGCTCCGTGGCAGGAATGCGAGAGTGACCAGCACGGGCAGGCAGTTGTTCGGAGCCGTGGATATGTTGCAAATGCCTTTCCAGAACAATTAGCGGACCTTTGGAATCTGTGGTCTTTCCTTGAAAAAGGACTCTCCAAGGAAAGATCCCACCAACTTTCTGAACCCCGGCCCAGCATCAGTTGAGGCTGCATTGTCAGCTGGCACTGGCCGACCTCCAGTTGGAGCTGGGAGAGATGCAGGAGGCAGCTTCATCCCGCTGGCCCACAGTAGTAGGAACAGCACTTCTACAAAATTGAAAGGCTGGAGTAGTCAGAAGCACTGGAACACTGTTGTGACAACTTGGTGTCGTTTGGAAATGTAGCACCAGGATTGCATGGAAAGCAACCCAATTGCTGGTGCATGGGAAGTATCCAATGGCTCCGTGCATACTCGTGTTTGGAATTAGGACTCTCAGGCTTCTTCAGTTGACAATGCTTGCGTGATGGTGGTTGTCAATCTCCTGCTCCTCCCAATTGGTGCTGCAACCACAAGAGATGCAGATTCTGGGTGTACCTCGTGTTGACAGCATGTGCAACTGACAATTCAAGCGTGTGTAAGCTGGTTGCATGGATTTGTAATCATTGCATGTGGCTGCGTAGTCGCCACACGCTGGGTATCTGGCATGCTCTGGAAACGGCAGTCACAACCAAATCTCTGCCTTTTTGTTTGTGTTTGTTACCGTGTACATTCAAGGTTCGTTTTCTCCATCTACAAAACACTCCACGCTCATCCCCGCTGACCAAAGCAAAGAAAGTCTACCAGCTTTTTCTATGGCCTACAGACCCTGGAAATGCAAACCTTGCACATAAGCATTTCAAACACTCGCGCTCGGGCTGCTTTGGGGATTTGAAGTCCCACGCCGAACCTTGGTGGCCAGGCTCGTTGCAGCAGATGACGCGACATTGCGGTAAATCGAACTAGAGAAAAGTAAATGCTTTAAGTATCTTCCCAGCTTCTGGTGATGTTCATGGCATTTGTTGGCTACGAAAAGCGACATGGGGATGCGAGACGTCAAGCGCATAATTGGAGTCGTGGTTTTATTTATCCACTGACGAGCGTTCAGTCTTTAGGGCATCTGTCTCGAAAAACAAGAACCATTGGGATGCGCTCGCACATGCAGGTTGATTCAACCTCCATGCGTAAGCGCATCAAACAAATGCGAGTGCCACAGCAACATCCATGTCCAGGCACACCCATTCTGCAGCACGTGCATCCTGAAACCATGTTGAGGTGGATCCCTTTACGCGCGCGTTCATTCTCCAAGGCATGCATGCCATGCCCAAACCATGACAACGATCATGCACAAGCGCGTCACTTGCATTGCACGTATGCCCTCGTCCGTTCACAAGTGCATCCATTCCCTAGTACAGGCATGCCCAAAACGAGCATGTGCAAGCATCTTTTCCCTATCCATGCCCAAGCCATCATGAACCCATGCCGAACCCATATTGTCAGTATGGGTAGTCATTATACTTCCAATGACAAGCGGGGTCATATAAACGGCAGGCTACTACTACTACTACTACTACTACTACTACTACTGCGACTCCTGCATTCAACGTGCAGGCCTTCCAGCTGTTGCAGGATGCCGAGCTTTGCATGACCAGGCCTGCGACTTGACGGAAGCGTATGTCCATGGTAACAGAAAGACTCACAGCGGGTTTGTAGGGCGCTGAAGTACCCTCCTTGCGGGATAGAGTTGCGATTGAACATGCATGACCCACCGCCTCAACATTGGACTAGGTGTGTCTACTTGGTTCCGTGGAATTACGTGCAGTTCTGCAAGCTGAAGCTCAGGCACGACAGTAGCTTCACGTCCTCAAGTCAACCTGAGAATGCGAGCTTCGACCAGGTGGCGGAAGCTGACGTACCGATTGGGTTTGGCCACGACATCCGCACCACTGGATGCGCCGAATGCCATCCTGCTGCGACCTTGAATGGACATGTCGACGTGCCGATCTGAAATGCTTGCCTGAACTGAGGTATCGCGACCCCAAGACCTTCGCGACAGGTATTTGTCCGGCAACCGACTCACCTCTTTACCGGACGCCGGCAGCTCGGTCTCACGCCGCTGTGGTCTGCCGATTCTTTCCATGCCATCCAAGTGAAACATGTCTGGGCCAACTCCAGAGTGCTCGATGGATAGAGCTCGCATGAGTTCGACGGGCTTTGGCTTCAACCGCTTGCCAATCCAAGTCCTTCAGGACTTGGATGGTGGTGGCAAGTAGGTTCCAGTCCGAAAAGCTTGGATGAATCAGGTTCATGGAGCGGATGAAGTCTCCCCAGACAGTGGTCCTGTCAGAATGGGCTGCAACCTCAGTTGTCTTTGAGTGCAGGCTTTGGGTCTCTAGAAGCCGATCTGGGGCCGGTGACACCAACAAGCATCCTTTTGGAAGGTGCCTCCATACGAGAGACAGCCAGAGGAGGGCCTCCAGCTGTACATGAAGGCCTGCAGCTCCGATGAGAAGGGAGATGATGCATGTAAGATATAAAGCAACTTCTCAAAAACTTTACGCTTCGCCTCGTGAAGCTGTGGCATGCAGGAGTTCATGGGCGTGGCCAGGTTGGTGCTGAAGGAAGGCGCATGCGCAACAGGGGCTACACTACACATTGACGGGAACCTCTTGCAGCTTGGGTGAGGTGGCAACGATCTTCAGCAGCTGCTGGAATTCTTAGATGAGGGCCTGGAGGAGGTCCTTCGAGTAGAGGCCAGCATGTAATAAGACGGGCGCATGCTAGGATGCTGAGCAAACTCGTCTGATTTTCGCGTTGCTCAGTCTGGTGTACTGGAGGCTCTGCTGCTGAAAGAGCCGGTGCATTACTCAGCCACGTCTAGCAAACAGGTGATACCTTTGCTTGTGGCAGTAACAATCAAATCACTAGTTTCCCTGCGATGCTGGACATACTGGAGCAGCCGGGCCCGGTTTGTTTGAGGAGCGGACTCCTGGCTACCAGCGAGTCTATCCCTTCTTCACATGTCGTTGCCTCATGTTTGCCAGAGTCGGAGCAATGTTCTGGAGGGAATGAAGCATTCGGCCGTCCTCGTCGGATTGAGGCTTCTGTGCCATTGCCAGAAGTCGTAAGGCAAGGACACCATGCCTGCAATCCAAACGGCTTTCAAGTTCAGCACGCATGTGAGGCTTTGCTTTTCCCCGGCAAGGATGCCCCAAAGGCGAGCTTCAGGATCAGTGGCAGCTTGAACAATGTTATGATATCCTGCCGAGGGGGCAGCTGGACCTCCACCTGTTGACCTGGACAAGCTTCCGCTGAGAGTGCCCTGGCATGTGACAAGTAAGTTGCAGAGGTTCTTCCCTGGTGTGCCCTTCACCTCCATGTCCGTTTTGCCCTTTTTCGCCAGATATCGCTGGATCTGCAGCGCCACCTTCAGCGGCAGGCGGTGCATTCAAGGTTGTATTCGAGGTTGTAACAATTTGCGCTTGGCCTCTTCTTTGGACACCTTCCGTTCGTCATCCGGAACATCCTCTGCACAGACTGCAGCGTGGAACATCACCAATGAATGTGCAGCACTTCAGCTGCTTCTGTTGAATACACATGGCATGCTCGCTTGTGCATAGCAATATCAATAGCTGCCTTAAGCAGAACAGAGTTTTGTACGGGCGGCAGTTAGGCCGACGAAGATGTCCGTGTTATTGCAGCATCCCGCACACCAACTTTCAGAAAGGGCCACAGCTCATTGGCCAGTGCTACAACCCAATAACTGACAGCCTCAAGCTTCTTGCGGAAGCATTTGAGCTTCAGGCGGCAGAAGGGGCATTGGCGTATAGCCGCACGCTTAGTTTGCCCCTGCTTTTCACATCCGACTTGTCGTTTGGATTGCTTGCTGCAGTGAGACTTGAGCTTGAGCGTTTTTCCGTGTCGCATGTGCTGCCCACGGATCCCCATTGTAGTCCCTGCAATCCCTCGTTATAGTCCCCAATCCTTCATCCCTCACTTCCGACCTGTACTGTTGCGCTGCAACGTACTGAGGTGGCCCAGCATTGGAAGCTGCCAAGAAACAGATGCAGAGCTGCAGAAGTGGTTAGCTAACGGTTAGTTGGTTACTTGATGTTACTTGATTCATGGAAAAGCCTGCGCTGCATTCCTAACTGTGGGGTGACTTCTAAGAGTGCCAAGGATTCTGTATAGATCCATGATGAGGCACGGCTAAACTTCTTGTCAGAGGCTGGCTGATTTTACTGGCTTCTTCAGGCACACTCTGGCCCTGCGCCGCGAGTGTGATCTGTTCAGAAGCCTTTTCATGGACATGAGGCTGCTGACTGTGCCGGCCCCTGACCTCATGTAAGCCAACGTGCACAGACTCGGCATTGGTCCAAGGACCAATTGC
The DNA here is from genome assembly GCA_905231905.1 of Symbiodinium pilosum. Taxonomy (NCBI): domain Eukaryota; class Dinophyceae; order Suessiales; family Symbiodiniaceae; genus Symbiodinium; species Symbiodinium pilosum. Next base: position 75,292 of record CAJNIZ010042693.1, read on the forward strand.
ACATAGCGCTCTCACAGTGCTGCGAGGCGCCATCTTTGAGCCTCTTCTGAGTTGCTTCAATGGCGCTACCATGTAGATGGGCCAGTCTGAAGCTGCCAGGCATACTCCAAAGCGAGGGTGCTGGACGAGAGCACCCTACAGATGCTGGAGTCTCCAGCAGAGGCCAGGCATGCCACAGCCGCTGTCCAGACCAGAACCCTACCTGCATTCTGCGAAGCCCGGTTTTTTCTGACACAGGTAGCAGTCGGCGGCACGATTTTCGTCCGGTGGTCGCAGCCAGAGCTGCGGGCAACGGCTGCAGTCAGCTGCTCAGCGACACCTGAGTGATCTGAGAAAGCACGTGACTGACTTGAAGATATTTACTGCTTCTCAGAAGCGGTGTCCTGTCGGAGCATTTGCGAATTTGCTCTGGAGCTCATTTACGCCCCAACTGGATGGCTCGGATGTAATCAGGCCAGCGAGTCCTCGCAGACCGCACCGCCAACCTGCGAGTTCGTGGCTCAGAAACATAATTCTGTAATGCATTGAGCAACGCAAAGCTATGCGGCAGCATCCGTTTGAAAGGTGCTTGTCGCTGCTCGTCTTTGCCTGTGCCTTTGCAGGGCTCTCAAATGAATGGACAAACAGCCAGCGCTGCCACAAGCCTGTATTACAATTCAGGATGCGGAAGGAAGCGAACCGGCAAACAGCCAGCCGTTGGTTGCACGTCATCAGCTCAGCCTGCCAACGAACAGAGGCTATCATCCATTTGTAGGGTATCATGCTGCAAGGAATAGGATAAGAATGCCTTTTCTCATCTTCAGCCTAGGCTCCAAGACAGTCCACCTGCAGGCAGGCTGCGGGGGCCGCTGCTCCAGGAGCAGTGCACTAGCAAAAGGACAGTCCCAAAGCCCTAAATGAGGGAGGCATTGCATGGAAAGGACAAGGACATGATACCGTTTGTACAAGTACTTATCTCGGTAACCCTGCATTGACTTAATTAAGGGGGGAAGTGGGGAAGTGAACATAGTAATTATAGTGGGGGGTGTTTGTATGTATATCATATAACTAGCATCCACTCCCTTAGCCTCCTTGTGACGTCATCAAGCCGAAGCAACGCCTCCTTGTAGGTGCAGCAACTTGCCGACCGGCTCTCCCAGGACCTGGAGCACTGCAGGCCCTGGAGCCACGAGGGCAAATCCCCTGCCCCCAATACTGCCAAGCCCCAATACTAATAGTTGCAGTTCCTTCGAGATACCATTATAATAAGGGAATACGTATTCGTACAAGGGTGGTTTATTATGAAGGCGAGATCAAAATTTTCACTGCCAGGCCGGCGGTTGCTGTCTCGACCAAGTACATGGAGCAGCAGTTCCGAGAGGTGCCTCTTTGCAGCTGTGGTGGTAATAATAACAATAGTAGTAGTAATAGTAAGAGTAAGAGTAAGAGTAAGAGTAAGAGTAAGAGTCATAGTCTGAATCTGTTTCGCCTGCTGCTGGGTGACTCCATCCTGCTATGCTGTGCTGCAACATGCATGACCAACAGCTCATGGCTAATCCGTGGCCCCTCAAAGCCGCTTTGCTTGAGCCAAGTCAACGTTGTAGTGAATGAGAAGCGGAGCTGTCATTCGCTGTATGCAGTACTAGCGATCGGTACTGTGCTCAGGGCATTACTTCACTAGCTGGTCCTTGGACACTGCTGACACCAAGCGCGATGGATACCGTTGTGTCCTTCGCTTCTCCCTCTCCACAGTACACAGCTGCGCCGCTCTGCGATCTGGCCATCAGGAGAAGGGTGCCCGATGCTTGGCTGCAGGGCGGAGAGCGGTGGGTCATTTTCCAGGGTCCAAAAATTGCGAGCTACGTAGCTACGTGGCGGCCAGGAGCTGCATGGCCACGCAGTGAACCGACACGGCAGCACGTTGGCTGTACTTGCACTGGGAGCGTGCTGCGGATGCAGTGGGCGATCAAAGAGGCGCAGCCGCGCTCACGCCGGTGATCTGAAAGGACTTCAAGCTTTTCTCACAAGTCATTAGACCATGGCGGAGGTGTATGCCTGTTGGTTGAGACTCCTCTGTGAGAGGACCAGGATCAACCAAGTGGGACTCAGCTGTGCGGGTGGTCGCCATGAGTGATACACATGGCTTCCACCGGAGACTGAAAGTTCCTGCAGGCGACCCTTTGCATGCATTAGACGCCGGCTGCTTTGGACTATGTAGCAGTCTTTGGTCTGCATCGTGGAGCCGATTTGCATAGCATCGATAATCCCATGTGCCAGCCACCTGTTGATGCCAAGGATATCCTCATACATTGCGGAGATGCACAGAGCGACGGTCATGCCTGGAAGTCCAACTTCCAAGGTTATCCCGCCTTGGATTACGGTTGTCTTGTTTCTATGTAGTTTTGCAAGACCCCATCTTCGCAAGCCAATGCCGTGAATCAGCATGTGCATCTGAGACTTCGTGAGCTGGTTTCGGGCAATGCCCTTTCAACACAAGATCTTCGTGAAGGGCAACCACGAGCAGGGCCGCGAGCGGAGAGCTCAGTCTGAAGCAGGGCACGATTTTTTTTGGCCACTGCTACGACTCTGAGTTTACGAAACAGAGAACACCAGAAGCACAGGGACGCATATGCCTATTCAAGACTGTAAGGTGGAAAGACGCTCTGAGAGGCTGCTATTTGCGTGGTTCCCGCACGATTGGCAAGCTGAAGGTCTATGCGGTTCCATACGACACTTCGGGTGTCCTGACCTGCATTGAGATTTTTCAATATTCTTCACCAACCGTCAACAAGCAGCATTGAGTGGCAGAGCTTGTTGCGAGAAACTCCAGCAGTCCGAAAGCATGAGGTTGGTTCCAGGATGCGCTGTCAATGCAGATTCCTGACGGCGTTGACCTTCTCATTTCGCGCCTCAGCAGCCGCAGCGGTATCAAGCTGTGGGAGTTGGCGTGTAAAGTGTAGAGTACAAAGAACGTTTCATACTCAGATCGCCAAGAGCAGCTACAAAACACATCCTTTGTCCCAAATCGGCCTTCTACCCCAACCATCCTAAAGCATACACATGGTACTGCGGTTCAAAAAATTAACGTCCCCTTACGTACGCCCCAAAATATTATACTATTGTGGTCGATAGTATATCAGCCCGAGACGGGAACTTTTTTCTTTCAAACCCCTCCCAACCCTAGACCCTAAGCCCCTAAGCCCTAAACCTTTTAAATCTTCTTGAAACCCCCTGGCCCGCGCGAGGCATGAGCCACCACGTGGGATCTTGGATTATGCATCTGCCTCCACAACCAAAGTCACCAACATCGGCTCCCACAGGCCCTTTGAGAACACTGGTTGTTAGTAGGGACTATGGGAATAGATTATATAAGCATTTTGTAGGGACTATGTTTCCTTACTTCCTACTTAGAACCAGTAAGTTTGAGAACGCTGGGCGGTAGTTTTAATTTTAAAGACATTCTTATCCATCCTGTCAGTATTATAGTTATTATAGTTTCACCTTGCTAGCATGATAAGTGTGGCCGGATGCTGAACTTCACGATGGCCATACGCGCAAATTAGAGCAACCAGTCTTGCTGTCACTTGGTCAGGCTGAAGAAGGCCTTGGGCAGGTTATCCCACCGATCCGGAAGTGTTGGAAGGCCGGCAAACATGGAACAGAACGTAATATACCCCCAAAATATATATTTCATAGTAGTTTCCATTTTATTTTCCATTATCCCAATATAACCCCAATGTATACTGAGGAAATTTGAGTTTTCATCCTGTGGCATCTTTCAGGAGAACTGTTCCTCGGGTCCATCTATTTGGCCACGTGCATGAAGGACATGGCCACAAACACAGGCAAAGAGACTGCTGAGATGCACTGACAGACTTGGATCCGGTTTCTGCAGGCATGGGACCTTGTTTGTAAATGCTGCCAATGCGAAACTTCGCGGCAGACAGGTGGCAGGGGCCGGGCGGACTTGTCAGTAGCTTGTAGTGTCTTGATGGCCTGATTTGCCTGCGCACTTAGGAATGGCGGTCGAGCTACTGGCCTACAGTGTCTTGGATGCAGATGTCTGGCTTGAAAATGTCGCATGAAGCACTCTGGCAGGCATGCTTGCACTGTTCTTGACTTGGCAACGGATGGAAGTGGAGATGTGAGAGTGGTGAGCAGCTGAGCCTCAGCATCAGAGTCTGCATCCCAGACTTGCTTGTGGAGGCCGCTTTTGATCAAGTTGGGTAGAGTCAGCTGGTGCGAAGGGCTTGTTCCTGAACCCGCCTGCCAAAGTAGAGAAACCGTTTGCCCTGCTCGCTGCCGACAAAGCTTCGCAGCGGAATTTGCCAGCTGCTGGCAATCAAGTGCCGTTGGTTTTCCAAGCAACAGCCTGGCAGCAGGTCTAGCTCTTGTTGCAATACCTTCCGCATGCGCGTGACGATTAAAAGCCTCTCAAGCTTCCCCAGCTTCCCATGGAGCTTTTCTCTCACTGTTGCGAGGCCTGACTGGGCTAAGACTTGAGCATAGCACCGCTTCTGTTAGGCTGCCCGAGTCCTGCGTGGTCAGACGGCAGCTGATGCTGACCAAGTCGACGAGAGGCGCACAAGCTTTTGGGTTCTTGCGTGCAGGAACGGATTCCATTAGGCTCAACAGGACTCAATGCAGCTTTGTGGGATGGAAAAGTGTGGCACCACGCCATAGCAGGGCATGGACTGACGAACAACTGGCCTGCTGTAATAGCCCCGTGACCCATAGGCGTGCAATCAATCATTCCATCAATAGCCGAGTGGAGCTGTCTGAGCTGTGTAGCACATGTCCAGTGCCTGGCACCTTAGCTCTGAGCGGCAATTCATGCAAATCATGGCCTCTCTGCATACCATACCGTAACAGGGCGGGCAATGCAACAGCTCGAAAAAAATTGATATGATCAGCAGGCGCAAGTGTCAAATTGGCAGATGAGCCATTACTTACCTCATCCGGCACTGGGTACGCGGCTTTCAGATCGTTAGGGTCTCATGGTTTTGCGGGGTGTAAATTAGTACAAACAGCTTGATTTTGGCAGACATTCCAAATTTCCTGGGAGTCTTCAGGCTTGATGACTCACTGCATCAGCTGCTCCGGGAAATGGCTGCGGAGGCGGAGCAGTAGGACCAGTATGCTGGATGATATGCGCATGACTTGTCATACCGCCTGAGTCAGCTACTTCCTTCAAGCCAAATGGTAGTTTCCCGAAATAGGGGGACCCCAATATAGACCCAAATTCATTATTATCATTATTATGGGGACTCACGAAAAAGGTACCCCTAATTTGAGCAGACCCCACAATCAAAGAGTCTTGTGAGAAGAGCCGCCAGAGCAGAGACGGCAATTTTGAGAACGGGTCTAGTAAAGGGCTTGCTCTGCCTGATCATGAAAGAGGTATATCATAATGGTAGTATAATGGTATATTATTGTTTAAATTATAGTATATCTTCATAATCATAGTATAATATGGTATATTTTAATATATTCTAGTATATTATAGTATATTCTAGTGTATTATAGTATAGTATATTATAGTAGAGAGAGCAAAGGGCTGTGTTTGGGGTGACCTTTGATTGCTTGTCTCGGGATTTGCGGACGTGGCACTGAACTTGTGTTGAGCCAGTCACTTGGTGGATGCAGAACGCAATGGATTCGCCGGCGATGGGGTCAGAGACAGACAGATGATCTCACAACGCTATCCAAGCTGCAGCTGGTTTTGAGGACTGCACCGAGTGCTATTCTGGAACCCAACACTCCCCTGGCCCACACACTCAGAATTCCGCACTATCTTCCAACCGTGTTGGGGAGTCTTCAACCCACCACCTAACTCTCTGACCCCCCAAGCTGGATGGAGGGCGAACCGGAGGGCCACAGCCCGACCCTCCTGAAGTCCGAGCCAGTGCAGGCCTGAAGGGTCACTGGGTTGCTGTTGACGGGTTCAAAGCAAATTAGCATCATCTGCATAAGTAGTAAATGACAGGGTTTCCCCTGAATTGTAACTTCTTCAGGCTCCTGCCGCTGTCTGGGGCTGTGATTGCGTCCGGATGCGGCTTCAGGGGCATGTCCATTACAACTTCCGTGGTGGTTCACACGGCGCTTGTTAGATGAAATGCGTTGTGTGTGGGCTGGGCTGACTTCAAGGTCTGCAGAGGGATCGCTTGGCGGGTTGGGGACAAGTGATAATTCATTTTGTCACTTGCTACAGCGAGGGTGATTTCATCAAAGTGTTACTTGTTGCTGGCTTGGTCGCTTCAGAGGCGGCTAGATCAGGGCCCAGTTCACATATTTTCATTGTATGATGGGTGCCTATGGCAGTTTTTTCCAATTAGATGTTAGTACAGTAGGTCAATTGTGTCCCAGAGAGCTGGTATTGGCAGCTCCGATCCTCCAGGTGGCCCTTGAAGCTTTGATACATCTGCTGGATGCAAATGCTGGCGCCGCCCAGGCTGGAAGAGTTTTTTAATCTCAAGCAGTTCGTCTGACAGTTCCTGGATCTAATGCAAATGTCCTCGCTTTTGAGGGTGCTAAGTATTGCTGAGTTCTTGTGAGCTTGGATTTCCGAGAGCTGCCAGGTTACGCATCTCAGCCTGGCTCGATTCTTGAGAGCCGTATTCAGTCCCAGCGATCTCTTCCCAGCCAGATAGCAGTAGATTAGGTAGATAGCCCAGCATGCTTTTCAATTCATTTGCCAGCTCGAATTCGATCTTGCGTAAACTCCTGTCGACGAATGTCGCATGGGCATTTGCGTTTGCGTTGCTCGCGGTTCGACATGCATCATCGGTGAGTGAGCGCAGTTGTTAGGCTTACAGAGCTTTGTGGATGCATGTTCCGCGTATGTTGTAGGTTTCACAGTGGCTTGAACTGCAAAAAGTGCAGAAGTCACTTAGGTGCATGAGCGGTGTAAGTGGGGCGTTGTTTGCTCACACAGAGCTGGCAAACTGACACAAAAAGGCTGGCAAATATGTTCTATGACTCAGGAAGCCATTCCGACAGCAAGCCCCCTGGCAGGCGCTGACCAGAAGTGACAGGCTCAAAGAGGCAAGTTGGGCAATCCGCCAGTAGTCGCTAGGACCGTGCTATGGCGATGGACCGGCCAGGCATCCTTCCCGAGGTTTGTCTATCTAAATCATGTCTACCATCTAAGGGCTACCTTTTTCCAAGAACATGTCTATGTGTAGCTCATGGCATTGCGCAATATCGACGGGTGATGAAAAAGGTTGGCGAACGTTTGAATGTCATGAAAGCCAGCCTGGCCAAGCTAGAGTTGTTTTCTGCTTTAGCGGTAGCAGGGAGCAGGCAAGAGCAAGCAGCGAGCTATTGAACCTAGCTGCTAGCTATCATTGGATGGGCAAGAATTTCAGTTTCTTTTGAAGGAGGGAGGGGTAAAAGTTGATTTTTTCACAGGATATGCAGTTAAAGTGGGCGTCAGAGGGATCTATCAACCGCTGTAAGCTGTTTTCTGCCCATCAACCACATGCGGAGCTCTTGCATGCTCACAGGGCGATTTTGCTTTCGAGCTTTCCCCTGACCCTTCTCACAGGCTTCTCTCTATCTCTCTACACACTCCCAACCAACAACCTCAGTGCCAAGTCTTTTTGAGAACTCCAGCAAGCCTTGAATTGCGGAATCCCCAAGGCTTCAGGATGTGAGGCTTGCATTGCAGAAGCATGCTGATGTCTCCGACAAAAAGACACGGAGACAAAGCCAGCGAAGTATCATCTTACATCAGCAAAACAAGGTTTGGGGAATCTTTGGGAATGTGAGTTCTCAAGTCGTAGACCATGCTGAGGAACGGGTTGCGGCCGCTAAGGTTTGCATTCAGGATTGCTATGCGTTCAATTTGCGAAGCGCTGCAGCCAGGTTTGCACGACCCCAACCCGCAGGTCTGGTCCTCAGGTGGTGTTTACCAACTAGGGGAAAAACAAGTAGCTTTCTACCGGTTCTCGGCGGCCACTACCCTCCCCTAACCCGCCCTCCAATGAGCAGCTCCCCGCGACACAGGTTGACGAATGGGTCGATCAAGATGAGGTCAGCCATGCTTGGCCATTGCTTCACTCATGCAATAATTTCAGTGCTGCCGACAGCGGAAGTTTCAGGCTTCAGCTTCAGAGTGCGACCCGCCTGGAGAGTCGCAGCCTTGGACGTGTCTTTCAGACCTCACTGCGCAACATTTGTTTTCAGCTATTTTTTGCACCCATCGGCTAGGGAAGATCCCGAGCCCCACTGGCAAATTGTGTTCTCGATGCTGTCGAGGTGGGTGCGCGCATGGGAGGCGAGGTCTGGGTGAGCTTCAACTACACCACCTTGTGCACTCTCCTTTGCATGATACAATGACTTTTGTGTCAACAGAATGGTGTGGCTTTTTGTTTGGAGGGGTTTAAGACAGGAGCCCGCATCAACTGAACATGCCATTTCTTCGAATATTGAAGTCAGCCCGCATCAACTGAACATGCCATTTCTTCGAATATTGAAGTCAGCCAACAAAAAGCTTCGGGTTGCTGAGTCAAAGAGGATCCTGAAGCTTAAGGCAGAAACCCAAAGGCTCGAATCAGCAGAGGCTATGACTAGTCACCTCATGAAGTGTAGAGAGGTTTTCTTGGTTGGGTGGTATTCAAATATATATGTACATATATATATGTATATAAGGTTATATTGGGGTTATATTGGGATAATGGAAAAGAAAAAGGGAACTACTATATTAAAACAAGGTAATACCTATTATGATATAGTGGTTTCCATGTTCTAACATGGCAGCAAAATTGGCTGTTCTATCCACCTTCTGGCTCTGGTGCAGGGCTCCAGCTCGGACGACGCGGGTGAGGCCATCGGGATCTTGAAGCGAAAACCATCCATCCCAAATCTCGAGTCAACACAGGGTGTAGAAGAGGCTTCTTGAATGGGTGGTGGTATCAAAGACAGAAACGAAAATGGGTTTTGTCATATCCAGACTCCAAGACGGACCCGTGCCTTGAGAAGTGCACATTTCTGGTTGCGGTGCAGGTGATGAGCTCCGCGACCGAGGACCGAAGGGAGCATGCGATTTTCGAGTTTTTTGCTTTCCTTGTTGAACCCTCAACCTGAGAAGCCACCAGTCCCCTTTGTTCTGCTTGAATATGCCCTGGAGACGACCTTTCACGGCGAGCCGTTCGGCGCTGAGTCCTTGTCCTCAAACTCTGCCGGACCCCAGCCGGGTGAGGGGACTTCTCCGCTTGTGTGCCTAAGACTATTCATACTGCGACTACAACAACTTCACCTACAACTGTGTCAGATGCCAAACCTTTCACCGCCGCCACCAGCACCCGCACCATCACGCCGCCACCACCATTAGAACTACAAGCCATTGGCAGTGCGATGTAGTACGCCTTGCTGCACCTCAGGGCCCCAGGAGCATTTGTACGACTCTATGACAGCAGGCTGCAATCGGCTGCCAGTTCCGAGGAGATTTTTAGAATGCGGGCTCGGCGCCTCCGCAGAGAGGCTCCGAGACTTGTCTTGAAAGCTGTATCAGCGTTAAAAAGTGTAGAGTCCAGTCGAGGCCACATAGGTTTACAGCGTTTAACGCGTGCTGCGTCGTACGACTGTGGTCTTAACCAAGCTGCACAAAAGGATCGTGCAGGACGCACCACCCTGAAGTGGCAGAAGGTTGGGTCATGGCTCAGCGTTTGATGAGGCTTTGGGGTTTGAACAGGTGGGGCGGGGCCAGAAGCGCTCCAAGAACCAGTTCTTGGAGAGCTAAGCCATTTGTGCAACACCAGCGCGGCTTGGTGAGGTTGGCGAACGTCAGGGCCGACAGAAACCTGAGCAGAGTAGACTCAGAACACGCAAGAAAAACCTCTCAAGCCTCTCAAGGCTCCAATGCCTCTACGGCTCGAGCCAGCTCGCCTCCTTAATGAATTAGGCCTGCCGAAAGAAGCCATTAGCATTGCGGAAAGGCTTCGCAACACTCGACAGCAGGTTGCGGCGCGGGCACCTGCAGCATGCGGCTGGTCCAACAAATTTTGCACCACCTTCCCTCCACGCAACCAACCAGTCCACGTACCCCAGCGCTCGCTGCGCTACGCTGCGTGAGAGACTCTTGCGCACGTTACAAGTCTCCCGGCTCAGGAGGAAAAGAACGACAAGCCGAAGAAAGAGTCAAGGAATCAATGACAAATCAGACAAAGTGAACGGTTCTGTCTACTCTGCTCAGGTTCCTGCGGGCCCTGACCTTATCACGCCTCGCTATGCCGATGCCCATGCTGCTACAAGTGGCTCAGCTCTCCACGAACGGCCCCTCGGACCCAACCGAAAGCTTGCAACATCTGGCAATTTGCAGAGCGCTTCTGGCATGATACATGAATGCAGAGGCCTGCAGAACCTGTTCACAGCCGTGACAGGGATGTTGCTCGTGCAGAAGGTGCGGCATCCTGGCTTTAGCCCATGTTGTGGGTGAGCTTTCCTGCGGAGGCCCGGTGCTTCCACGGCAGCAAGGAGCATCCGGTGCCTCGGCCGGTGGAGCGATGAGTGGTGCAGCTTCCATTTGCATGCTTTTCAGTTCAAGGGCCAGGCCATGCACCCTCTGTCAATCTCTCAGCTAAGAGCATCTCTGAAGTCAGTTCTTCCACGCTGGGCTGGTCCCAAGGATATGGAACTTGAGTCGCTTCGACGCCTTCTGGGCAGTGATGGCGATGACCATGGGAAATGTGGCAACCAAGCTTCTGAGAAGGCCAGGCCTTAGGCTTTGGACGATGAGTTTCACTTAGACAAGCACTGGGGAAGTGCGAGCTGTTTGCTAGGGGAAGATGGGATTGCACCTAGGCAGAAAATTGCAGTTTTAAGTATTGACAATGTCTCGTTCTCGCCATGCCACACCAGAACAGCCTTTGACATATGATGATGCAAGCTTGTACCATTATTTCAGGAGGGCTCTACAAGTAGACCTTCAAGATTGCAGGGCAGGCACCAGGCATTACTTTGACATACATAGGAAAAAATGGAAACGCTGTATCGAGGCCCTTTCAAAAAGTAAACAACCTTCTGTCAGCCTAGCGGAAGCCGTTGTCCATGAGCCTGGCCTGCTTGTGGCCAACATCAAATGCCTGGCTGCTACGATGCCCAAGGCCATCGCCATTCGTGCCCCGTCAAGTTCCATATCCTTGGGAAAAGCCCAGCGTGGAAGAACTGACTTCAGAGATGCGCTAGGGGGTGGGGTAGGAGGTGGGGGAGGGGGCTCGATGGGCCCAGGACAAAACAGGCATGGTGTGGCACCCAATCTTCGAATCCTGTTTTCCAGCTCCCGGAACCATGTGCTCAGGCCAAAAAGATGATTGAGCCGGTTGCTCGACTGAGCCTTCTGGAGAGGAAGGCAAGTCATAGGGACCAAGCTGAGCCGGACGGAAAAGCAAGTGACAGTCGTCCGTTGATGACAGGGCAGGCGCTTCTTGAAACAGTAGGTTTTGAGCATGTCTCGCGCTTCTGCATCAGCTATCTTTTCCAGTGAGATAAGATTTTCAAGCCCTGGGCTGCATGTTCTGACCACGCAAACTTACTGGTTGGCAACTATGAGGGAGGTCCCGCAGGTACGGCAACAGAAGATTCCTGCTGCTCTATGATTCGGTTTTGAGGCTGGGCAGACACGGGTTCATCAGCCATATCTGAGGACTTGTTGTACTTGTCAGCCGTACAGTGGTACGGCGCCCAGCATTGTTACACTTTGTGCTTACAGTGGTAGGGCTTGCGGCCATCATTTTGTGCCAATATACCACTACCCAACAGCAAACGTCAAAATGTGCCACTCAGCTACGCAGAAGGTACAGCCGGGTGTAAATGACTGGGTTGTTGACGGTGCAGCGGACTACAAGTAAGAGGCAAAAAGAGCTGGGCAAGTGGTCAGTATGGCGGGCACATCGGATCAGCAGCTCTCAGCGAGGCTACTAGTCCCATGCCGAGGCTTCGAACTCCGGCACGTTGATGTTGCTAGATGTCGTTTTCGTGGCTGCGTGCTGTCCATTTTGCATTCAAGCAGTGACCAGTCATTTGGTTTCACTCAGAAACTCTTTGTAATACTGGCCAGCTGTCCTGGCATCCACACCACAAACCCATAGCAGATCCGCAGTTTGAATGCTGTGCTATGTTTCAGGCATGTAGACTGATCCCGCAGTAGTTGCCCGGCGACGATGGCTTCCGAGGTATTTGCCAGCAATGTTTGAGGAAACTGCATGTAGCTATTTGAATTATGCTGACTGCTGCACTTCTCGTTGCTGTCGCCCGGGTTGCTTCCAGCCCTAGCTGACACATCAGGTTACCCTAAGCCTTGCTATACAGACACCCATAATCGGAGACAGAGCTTTACTGTCTATGGATTGGCATGCGTTGTGCAGCCCCATCCTGTGAGATCTCGTCATTCCCCTTCCAACAAATGCTTAAATCATGGTCTGGCTGATTTGGGGAGGGGAGGCGGTTGGTGGCCAGGATACTTCATGCAGAGCTTCTAATCTCAGCCAGGATGTCGGCGAAGGGAAGGAGGCCGAGCAGGTGAATCAATCGATCGCTGCCAAGGCGCCTGGCCTGGTGGTGGAGGGTCGCACATACAGACGGGGACTAGGGGAGGACATCAATCCTCTTTGTGTAGCGCAGTAATTACCCAGCAGTTCGTGCAAAAGCCCCGCATGGAAAGGAGAGAGGCGCGGATCTATACAAGCGGGCGGCTCATAGCTGCACTCTTTTTCGCAGTCGTGAGGGAGATTGCATTCTCCATGAACTCGCCTGCTGTACAAAATTCGTGTGAGAATTGTTTGGCCCATTGTCTCCGTATTCAGTACTGCCAGTAGAAGCCAAGCATTGGAGGATGTCTTCCCCAGCAGCCTGGGCACAAGCAGTTGCAGTTGAGGCAGCAGAAGTTTCAGGAAGCGCGAGAGGCTTGGGAGGAGGTCGGCCGGCTGCCTTCTGTAGCGAAATAAGGCATCCACAAGCACATCTTAAAACCATTTCCGTTTGTACGTATTCGCTCAAAAACGATAAGGTCCCCGTAAAAGTCCTATAGACACACACCTTTGCCTGGTTCAGCACGCTCTTGAGGCATGTCCACTTGTCTCTACCATGAAAAGTTTGCAGCCCCAGGATTATGCAACAGAGCTGTCCCCAAAATGGCCAGAAGGGTAGAGTCCCCGAATTGGTGGTCTGGATGGAAAAGGGATCAGCCATCGTGCACATCATGCCATAAGAGCCTGCCGGCCCCGCAGCTGGCTGCAGCGCTGCAGGATCCAGCCCATAGCCCCTTCAGGCAACAATCAAAGCAACTTCTTTGACCTGGGCTGGGTTCTATTTCTAGTCTGGTGTTCTCTAGTGCAGTGAGCAGCAGACATAGCGAGCAGCCAGCCATGGTATCAGAGGCTGGGTACTGAAGGGTAGAGTTGAGCCGGCGAGCGAAGCACAAAACGCAGGTGACGGTGCTGAAGGATCTGCAGGGTGCCCTGGAACAGCAGCGCGTTAGCCTGCAAGCCCTGCACCGCAGGCAGGACCAGTCCCATTTCGCATAAGCTGGATGAATACGTAGCCTATTATACTATAGCAGTTACCCTATGATACTATGGTAGTTTCCATTTTCTTTTCCATTATCCCAATATAACCCCTATTTAATCCCTACATACCCTTTTAAAGGGACCTAGGGTTTCCATTTTCTTTTCCATTATCAAACCCTAAACCCTGAACACTAACCCCATCCCAAAAAAGCCCAGTGGTCAGGCAATCGGAGCTCAGCGAGGTGTGGTGTCTATCAGCGTTCGCCATGAATGAATTTGTACCTATTTTGGGGCTATATTGGGTTGATATCTAGGGTTTGGGGTTTATATTGGGGTTACATTGGGGTTACCTTGGGATAATGGGAAAGACATTGGAAACTACTATAGTAAGACCGTGGTCAGAGGTTCTGTTTCTTGCAGCTGGTAGGAGAATGCAGCCCTTCGTGAATGCTTCCAGCTCAGCTTGGTACAGCCAGTGCATAACAGGCCCTACTTGGTCTTGACATGTCTTGACAACAAGCTGAGCAGTGCCTGGGCTAGGTCCGCGCAAGGAGCGCGAAGGCTAATTCCTGCACCTGTTGGGGCCGAGTTCAAACTTTTGTCGAGGCCTGGAGTCGATCGGCATCCTCTGCGGACAGGCCTCGACTTTTCAGAGTGAGCCAACCGGGACAAATGGAGTCGCCTTGCATTGCGGAAGGCATTCCTGAGTCGCCTACATCGGCGGCGCTTCCAGCGAGTTCTTAGCCAGCTTGGAAACTTAGAGCCAGCCTCTAGCGTAGGTCGATTTCACAAAGAGTTCTTCCGTATGTCCTAGGCATCCGCTGTCCCAGACGCAGCAGCAAGCGAACCTGGAGGTGGGATTTGACATGGGATTTGATGTTGCTAAAGATTCGCACAAAGGGGCATGTACTGGCAGTGTGCTTGTAAGGCGGTTCTGCGAACACCGGAGCTTGCTGTGAACGTCGCCAGCTACAGCGGGCCCGTGAGTCAGCATCATCTAAGCTGAGCGTAACTAGCGTGCTTGATTTCGCTTGCTGTTCAATGCTAAGCCTTCAAAACGAAGATGCATGTGCAGCATGTGCAGCTGTCAAGGCCTGCGTCGATCTGTTCCATGCTGCTGGCATCACGTGCTGCTGCGCGTGGGATTGCTGTAAGCACGCCGGAGTCCGTAGCTCAGGCAGCAGTGACTTACAGACATTCCATCAGACTTGTCTCTGCCTGGCTTTGCATGAACATCAGAGCAGGCGTGCTTCGCAGTAAAGACTTACTTTGTCCGTGTGGCATGGGCACAAAAAGAGTCGGAGCTTGGGTTGCCGGAGATGCTTGCGGCCTGTCAACCTGAGCTGTTGCGTGAGGCTGGACCGGCTCTTCCCTGCTTCCATCTATGTCGTAGGCGCGGGGGCCTTCAGAGTCCCATCTACGCAGATCCACATCATGCTGCAGGTGGAGCTGGCAGCATGTCGAACCGTCCCTTGCGAACATTGGAATGCTTCAGCCTCTGCCTCATTCACGGACGCATGCCTTGCAACATTCGACTCGGAAATGCCTTCTGTTGGAGAGGACCCCCCTACAACAGTCGCCATAGAAGCTTCCCGTGTAGACCCAACATGGTGCATCAGGTGGTGTGGGTTTGTTTGTGCTTTCGGGCTCTGCAGGCCCGGCTTCGGGGCAATGCGAAACTCGCGCTCCAATGTTGCAGCCACGCTGTGCTGCGAACTGAGATCGGCACTGCTGAGTGCAACGCATTGAAGTTGGCATGGAGAGAGAGAGTTCATCGTGAGAACACACACGTGGCCCGGTGGGTAATTCGTTGTTCAATGCGATAATTTTAGCGCAGCCGTGCAGCTTCTGGGCTCGAGAGACCGCAGCAATCCGATGCAAAGTGTGCAACGCCTGTAGCAAGATGAAGCCAAAGGAGCCGATTGAATGACTCTGTGAACACGCTGGCCAAAGAAGTGCCATGGGCAGCATCCTTGGTACCGCCAACCGTGACCTTTCAAACCCCACTAGGCTGGGGTACCGTGCTCTGGAATCTCAATGGCTTGCTGCTTACTGTTTCATAAGCCTCATTACAGTCATGTTTTAGATCTGCATGCAGGCAGAAGTACTCCCTGGAGCAGTCGCTGAATGCAGCTGCAGATGCGATCGCAGCAGCAGGTAGTGGCCCAAGCTATGCCAACTGCAAACTGCTTCAAGTAAGATGCAACTAAAGGCTCTTGTTCTGGCAGGTTTGGGCTGTGCCCTTTGACTAACCAACCCTCATTGCTTCCTGAGGTTCGGCTTTGAGGAACTCTGCTTACTTAATATTATAATCCCTATAATCCCTGTAGTTTCCAATTTCTTTTGCATTATCCCTATATAACCCCAATATAATCCTTCATATAATCCCAAGGAGTTTTAACGACTGCCCAGGCTCCATGAGCGTCTTCACAGGCGCAGGAATCTCGGTAGAATCCGGCATTCCGGACTTCAGATCTCCAGGCTGGGCAGAAGCTCTTGAAAGATATAGGGTTACGTAGGGGGTTACATAGGGGTTATATAAGTAGGGTTATGTAGGGATAATGGAAAAGAAAATGGAAACTACTGTTTTATATGACTAGTACAATGGGGTATATAGGTATATATCATATAGGGGTTATATGGGCTGTAGTCTAAACTCCTCAAAGGGGGTTATATGGGGGATTATGTAGGGGACTACCGCACACCTTAGTAAGGGAGACACTTGGAGTTTTTAGACTATAGCTCATCTGTCTGATTTTCATGCCAGATGACAAGGTTGCAACTCCGTTTTGCTTGTGAGATGATGCTTTCACTTGTGATTGGATTGGTACACATTTCGATCAGCGAAACGAGCCAAAGCTTTCACTTTTTGATGCCACAAAGCGGGCCGTGGTGTTCATTGCATTCTGCGGGTTGTGGGATTGAATCTGGGGGGGCCGTTTTGTTGTGTAGGGGACTGCTAGGTAGCCGCGCCTCTGTACATCGCAGCTCAAGAAGCGTGGGCAACGCCAAGTCGGAAGAAGAAACTCTCGAGCCAATTGCGTTCCATGCCTTCCAAACAAAACGTGTTAGATAAAAGTATCCTCTGCTTGCGCGCATGGTGTGCATCATCAAGATGTTTTGCTGCACTTGGCTTCTTCTAGCTGGGAGCATCGCTGCTTCACAAGCAGCGGAGAAGCCCTCCCCAGTACAGGAGCTGGATGTCAAATCATTTCTGGGACGTTGGTATCAGACGTATGGTAGCTTCTCTGTGAAATATGCCACCGAACTGGGTGCCAATTGCGTTTATGTGGACTACGAGGCTGTCCCTGAGAGTAGTGCTATTTCCTTGGTGAACTCTGTGCAACTCTTTGGACATCGCGTAAGCGTTCAAGGCTTTGCAGTACCAAGCCCTGAGCGTGTGGGAGTTTTTGATGTGTCGCTTGGCCCACCAGGACTTGCGCCAAAAGCTCCCAAGCCCTATCAGAAGCCCAATTACATTGTGCTAGCTCTGGGGCCACAGGTTGGTGGAAGGTATGACTATGCTATCATTACAGACCCAACGTATCTGTCCCTCTACATTCTGGTGCGAGATGTCGCTCGCTTTGCAGAACTATACGAGACAGATGTGCTGGAGAAAGCATCGCAGATGGGCTTCACAAGCTTCCTGAACAAGCCGCGACGGACAAACCAACGAGGATGTGTATATGCCATCAATGAACAGCCTGCTGTAGTCTTGTGATGCATTCTGAACGGGCTGCAGCTGTCTGCACAAAAAGGAGGCAAAAGGAGGCATGTAAGCCGGAATCCACATATCCTCCCGTGCTTTCTCTTCGTATTAGGCATGATTTGCATAATTTTGGTCGACATACCTAGGGTTCCTTCAGAAAGTTTATTGCTGAGTGCAAATACGTGCTGTCTATATGCGGAGTTCCTTTTCTGTCAAGAAAAGAAGAAGGTGCGAAGAAGATAATCAACTTACTTATTCAAAGATACTATTACCAATAATGATCTGTGCGCAGAGAGGCCTCAAATCCCAAACCATGTGCCAGGCGGGCTTTGGTCCAAGTACAACCCCGGGATCTACTGTGAGTACCAAACCTTCTGTCACTCAGCCAGCCCTAGCCTAGAGAGGTGATGCGCATGGTGTGGTGAAGGGGGTCTAGGAGTTGGGATTTAGGGTTTCAGGGTGTGGGAATTTGGATTTTATGGTTAGGGTTCAGGTTTAGGGGCACTTAATCATACTAGCAACCAGAACAATAACAACGGTGTCATGACCAGGTGTTCAGACGCCTCGCATGCGCACTCATGCTTAGCATTTTCATCAGTGGCTGTGTCCCCTAAAGCCGTAGCCTGGAAAGTAAGGTGAAAGCCCACACCTGTTCTGGCAGATGGGGCGAGAGCTTGCTCTGGAGGTTCATCTTGCCAATGGCGGTGCACTCCACTTGCAGGAGCCTCGCCTGAATAATTCTCAGCATCTTTTTTAAAGTCTACTATTGACATTGGGCTATTACTGTTATAATAATTGTCATGATATTATCGTTCTCGTCATTGCTATTGTTGCTAGTGTTTTATTGTTCAGCTACTTTTTAATGTAATGTTTTTGTTATTGGCATTGTGTTATGGCTGTTATTCTACCTGTCATGATTATTATTGTTCTCATTCTTGCTATTGTCTTTTCGTAGTTTATTGCCCTAACTCAGATCCGCAGCCCAAGGGTGTCACAATGAACAATGCACTCAGCCGCTCGACTTTGGGGGGCACCCAAATTGTAGCTTCCATAAATGGGGGGGGGGGGCTCCAGAACATCAATTAAGGGCCCCTGGTTTTTGGACACCTTACACCTACACCTCAGTTTTCCGTGTATGTCCCTATATATGGTTTTTTTCATAACTAACCCGATTTTTCCCTGTATGTCCCTATATCTCCGTATGTATCCCTTTATACAACCCTTGCGTCCCCCATAAAGGTTTTGGAGCCCCGCAAAATGTCAGGATGGTCTTCGGGAGGCTGAGCCAAACGCCGCACACCTCGCTCTGTTTGAGCTTGAGCAGATGGGCAAACTTCATACTGCACCTTGGCAAAAGGGTTTAGACGTTGGGACTTAGGGTTTAGGGGTTAGGATCTTGGGTTTGGAGATTAGGGGTTTGGGAGTTTAGGGATAGGGTTTTGAGAAACCTTGTAAAGACTGCTTTCCTTAAAACAGGGGCTATATCTGTTTCCAGCTTAGCTTTGGGGAGGGTACCATTGCAGGAAACAATCCTGCATGATCTTGAGTACATATAGCTTCATTTGAGGGGTTTTGATACGAAGGGTCATGCAGGACCTTGTCCATCCACCATAGGTGGTCCAGGGATGGTCAGATTTGTTGCATGTTCGCGAAGATTTCAGATCCATTCTCCCGTGCTGTGTGGCCAAGGTCATTACGCAGCTCCTTGTCTGGCTATGCCCGAGCAGCTATGTTTGAGAGTCTTTGAAGGGCAGCCTGCACTTGAATCTTGGCAAGGAATATCGACTCGCTCCACCAGAGGGCAGGGTCAAAAAACGTCATCGAGATCCACGGCACAATGGCAACTGCGGGGCCCTCAACAGTTTCCTGTTGACGCACGCAGGCTTGCACACAGTCCATGACAGCAGCTGAGGCCACCTGCATGTCTTCCGGCAAGCAGGCTGTTTGCATCTGCGATGGGATTGCACCCTTGTTTCGCAAAAGATGGAATATCTGTGAGGTGACCCAAGCAGAGATCCTGCGAAGCTTTGATGCACGTAGCTATGCTAAAGTCTTCCATGTTGGTGTGAAGAACGCTGAGGCCAGTGGGTTGCCGCACGGGAAGGCAAGCCCGACAGTAGCTTGCGAGCAGATATTGCCACGGTGCCTCGGCTGCAGTAGCACTGTCTGCAAACATGCATCTGCCATGGTGGAGTTGTATAGAACATGGCATACTTATTCTTTTATTGCGGTGATTCTTGATAGAGCACGAATAAAAGTGTATAAAAGCATAATATACGTAGGTATTGTTATATATATATATGTATATATATATATATGCAATATCATAAGTATAGCATACTCATAATTCAGTCCATGAGGGGATCTCCTTGGCTTGGCTGAAATGCTTCGAGGACAAGTGGGTGCCAAGACATGTAGAGACAGGGGGCGTGCTCAAGCCGGATGTGACGAGTCTTGCCCTGTTAGCCGGCTACGTGTCCCTGCCTGTCTTCTTCCTATGATCATGGCCTTCCGTGTCATACCATGGAAATTTCTTACTGCCCAGTGGTTGTGAAGCCACCAAGGATGTTCGGCGAGGCCCTGCCCGCAGGCGCTCTGGGGCGTTCCTGGACAGCAGTCTTGAGCTCCCCGGTTTGTCTTGTTGTGGGGACTGGCCTGAACGTGCCCTGGCAGCATTTCAAAGACATGGAAGGACTTGCTAGCAAGAATTCCGGGCTTTGTTGGAACCCTCTTAGGTGATGCCGGCCAACATGGTGCCAGGTCTGGTCAAGTGGCGATGGGGCACGTGCGCATCCCAGAGAGCAGAAGCCAGCTGGTCGCTTTCCTGCAGCTATCCCAAGGCTCATCGTGCTGAATCTTGACCACTCGGGATCATCTAGCGTCCGGCTCCTGGACTCCAGTCTGCGCCTGTACGAAAGACACTTCGTCAGCTGCCATCAGGCTGACATTTTCCTGCAAGGCCTGTGCTGCCTAGCCGAGCTTGTCAGTTGAACATGCTGTCGCGTGTCCTCCACGCCGCTGTTGTTGCTGGAGGAAGAGCTGGAGAGGTGTTACCCCGTTTAGTGGAAGCAGTGAGACAGCGGATGCAGTCTTGAAGACAAGTAGGCTAGATCTCAGCAGGAGGGTAACACGCCTCTCCTTGTGCAGCCTGGGTTGTACAATACCCCGCGGCATCACAAGCATGCTGTGCCCATCCTGAAGTGAAAAGACCGCTTCCTCAACATTGGTTGGATGCCTGGAGCACTGGAAGTAACGAAGGGCACACAGATTCTGCGAGAGGTCTGTGCAGCCGTTGCCTGCGGCGAGGCTATCTATGCCATAGGAGGCCGGCCACATGGAAATGGTGTAACTCTACTTCTGAACAGGTCGAGAGAATTCTTTGAATTTTTGCGCCGCACAGCAGACTACTTAGGGCGTGGTGTGGATGGGCCGCTGGGCAGCGCACGGACCACAGTTGTCCCCCGAATGCTTCAGGCAACGTGTGCCTGCGACTTGACTCACATTGGCTGTTCGGAAGGTAGAGTGCTACTACCCTGCAAAGAATGTCTGGATTCCGGTGCGGGCCAAATTGCAAACTGCTGTGTCATATCGCCGGCAGAAGCATCTGTCCTAGCATGAAGTCTGCAGCTTGTCCCTGTAGAAGTGAATGAGGTTGCCCTTATCACAATCATCCTCGGCCTTGCTTCAACTTTGCCACTGCTCAGGCCCCGCCTCTTCAGAAGTGCAGCGGCTGGGTGGCAGCCCCTCGGCTGAACAGACATTTAGGCACGGAAGCTTCCTACTGAGAACAACACGGCACAACCGGCTCGTGATGTCTGAGGCAACCGGCGCCTGGGGAGGGGTCTGTGTGGCTGGCGGCGATAGAGATGCAGCGTCCTCACCCTGTTTCCAGAACATAGAAACTAGTCAGCTCTTGTAGATCTGTGGCCAAAGTAAAGCTGGCACCCAGGAAGCCACGCTGGATTCCGTGGAGTTCTTCCAGCCATCGTTGCGGTGTTGGATTCCACTGCCGCAGCCGACAGCCTAGTAACAAGTGTTCATGGACTCCCCGCATTCTCATATCTAAGCTAGGGCTGTTGATTTCCTGAAAAGAAGGGGGGCAGTGGCAACAAAAGGTTTACTGTCCCATAGATTGCCAGCATCCATTTGAGTAGTAGGGCTGCATGCTTCCTTGCAATTCCACCGTGCCAGAAGCTTAGGATGGGCACCGTGCGCTGGGCATCAGCAGCAGCCTTCACGGCAGACATCGCCTTCGTGGCAGGTGGCTATGGGCATGGTGAGGAGGCTGTGTTTGCTTCAAGTCCTGCAGCAAAAGCGGCAACATTCCTGATATCTCCTGATATTTTGCATCCTGGGAGGTGCTTTCTGGTGTGGAATGCCTAGCGATGGGCTCACAGGAGCCGGTAGCTTAGCAGGATGGATCACAGTGTTCTTGCAACGGGCATGCCTGGACGTTAAGCAAACACTGTTTGAAAAATGTGTCCGAAACGGCAAGGTGGCAAAGACTGCCGCCTCTGCCAAGCCCCAGGGCAGCACATGCCATGTCAGCGCCGGGCACTCAGGAGCTCCCACGAAGTACCGTTTTAGCAACAACTGAGATCTGTCATCTGGCTATTTCTCAAAGCAGGGCATCGTCTATGCCCACAATTACGTACTGGGAGCCTTGTTTATGGGTTATCAGTAAGCAGAACCTTTGCCCATTTGGGCATCTGTTGCCACAGATTGCCAGTCCGCCAAGTCACATTCAATTTTACCCTTGGAACTGCACAGGCGCAATCATTATGATCGGTGAGCGGGTCCAAGCTATGTAGTCTTGCCGCCCACAAATGGACAAGGGAATTGCTAACTTATTTCGGGAAACCCCTCATGTTGTCTGTTTCAGCACAGCTCAGCCAACCACTCAGGGTCGGGGGCAAGCTGTACGTCGCGGGTGGCCATGGCATTCAGGAACTTCGGCATGGAGTGCATGCATGTAACGTGAGACATCATGAGGCAATGATCGGGACTTTGGACTAGTAAAGAAGTATCAGCTGATAGAACGATATCATCAAGGTCTCGGCATGTTTCATAGCAAGCCTCGCGCTTCGTGGAGGTAGTTCATGTTAAGGCGGCTAAGCCCGTTAATTGCATGTTCGATGGAGGTCTGCCAAGATGGGAAGCTCGACTTGCATTTGGTGAATTTGTATTCGTGCGCTGCGCGGTTAATGTGGCGATGCTGCGGCGACTCTGATCCTTTCTTGCTGTGCCAACTCATTGCCACATACATCCTTCATTGCCGCTCTGGCTCTGGGGATTAGTTGCCACGAGAAATCTTGATAGCTGCGCATAAAATCGCGGTATTCTCTTGCTGTTGCCGCTCTCCTCTTTCTCTTTCTCTTCCTCCCTGCTCCTCGTATCCCAAGTCTCTAAGAATCGCCACTGCCTTGATCCCCGCTTGGACAGATTTAATCTTGCGGAACAGAGCGTGCTCTATATCCTCAAATGACCACTCCCAAACTCTGAATACTACTAACAACTCCCCAACCTCCAAACCCCCAAACCCCCAAACCCCCAAGGCCCAGAACTTAATCCTTAAAACCAATTATCACTGTGATCTTGCAGGACCAGCCCCTCTACTCTGTCGAGCGCCTGGACCCTCACTTGGGTTGCTGGGAGGTGGGCCCGGCCAATCTGACAGAACCCGTTCCATTGGTTAGATAATCATGGGGTTATATTGGGGTTATATAGGGAGAATGGAAAAGAGAACGGAAGCTACTATTTAGGGTTTAGGGTTCAGCGTTTCCCAAATTAGGGATTCCTTTTTGATGGTCCTCCATAGCGAGGATCATAGTATTTTGGGAGTTATTTTGGTGTCCCATGGTGTCCCCTTATTTTGGGAAAAACACCATTGGCTTCTACAAAGGGATGTTCAATGTAAGCTTGGCTAGTCTTCATAGTATTGTCCTGACGCTTCAGTGAGTTGTTGGTGAAAAAAGATGCGCACAACAATTGTGAGACTACTAGAAACTAGTAGAAATTTAAGCCCGCCATCCTAGTCCCAACTGTACCAGCTGAGCGATTTTGTTCACTATGCCCAGTAAGGGTGTGGGTTCTGTCCTTCTATCAGTCCCAATGGCCTTGACTCAATAATAAAGCTGAAATCAAGTTTCCCTTAGATTCGTTTAGCTGAATTTCTTTACAAACCTCATTGAAGCAATAAACACCGACTGTAGGACCTGAGGGAGATCATCAGCCTTTATTATACATTCATAATGACCTCCCGGAATTGTTTCAGAACCTCCCCTTTTTCATTATTGAGGGCGTCCGAGTTGGCCCCATTTAAAAATAGTCTCGGCCGTTTTAAAAGTAGTCTTGTGGAATGTTTGTTTTTTGGGTCAGAGGGTTCATGAATAGAAGGGCTTCATTATGATTATGTCGAGAAGTGATCAAGAATGCCCACATTGGCTCACGGCCAAATGCCATCTTGTCCAAGCAGAACAAATCATGAAGTCCACACCAAACAAATCCAACTCAATCTCATGGCAAAGAGCAGCCACGAGCTTCATGTCATGGAATTTGTGAAGCAAGCCCATGAAATGTGGCCATGCTCCCTACGGACGGCGTAACATGCTGCAGCCATGGGAAGCAACGCCCTCAGCATGGCCAATGGCCGGGTCCAAAGCAGATTCCGATGGATTGCCCATACTTGCAATTGGTTTTGAATGGGCGGTACTATGCTCTCGAGTAAGATACTGCAAGTGTATTGTTTTCGTAGCTTAAAGAAGAACAAATTCTTATTTGGTGCAAAGTAAAAAACGCCACTCAACTGGCATTTTGCCTCCAAGATCATTTGAGGCGCTGCGGTGG
Organism: Symbiodinium pilosum; assembly: GCA_905231905.1. Lineage (NCBI taxonomy): Eukaryota > Dinophyceae > Suessiales > Symbiodiniaceae > Symbiodinium > Symbiodinium pilosum. Next base: position 99,331 of record CAJNIZ010042693.1, read on the forward strand.
TGCCGCTGCCACTTGGTTGCAAGCCTGGCTGCAGCTGGCTCTGCTTCGATCTAGGAACTGCCTCCGTAGGTTGTAGGGTTTGTGGTTAAGTCAGGGTTTAAGGTTATAGGGGTGATCTAGAGGCTTTCGGGACAGGGCCGCGTGGGCCGCCATCCAAAAGTAGCGCCACTCCTTTGCTTATCAGGGGCCTTGATTACAGCTATTCCATGGGTTGAAGCTACGCATGGCTGGATTTCCGCTGGAGCTTGAATTGTCATAGCATGGCAGGTTTGC
>CAJNIZ010042693.1:99703-115551 GCA_905231905.1 Symbiodinium pilosum
ATCCTAAGATCATGCTTGGAGAAAAGGTCCGACAAAAAAAGAAAACCCTAAATCCAAAGCCCCTAAACCCTAAACGCTAAACCCTAAACCCTAAACCCCAAATCCAAAACCCCTCCAAACCTGCAAAGCAGGGCCAAGTCGGGAGCTCAAATTCTCCGCCTACGAGTGCTGGCGCCCGGCTTCGATGATGATATGGGCTGCCTGGGCCAGCTTTAAGAGTTCTGGCTTTTTAGGGTTTTAGGGTTTAGGGGGAATATAGGGGTATGATATAAGGGTTAGAAAGGGATAATGGAAAATACATTGGGAACTATTATTTATAGGGTTTGGGCTTTAAGAGTTCTGGCCTTTTTAGGGTTTAGGGTTTAGTGGTTTAGGGGTTTACGGTTTAGGGTTCATGGGTTTAGGTTTTGGGTTTAGCGGTTTTTAGGTTTTGGGCTTATGGGTTTAGGGCTTGGGGTTTAGGGTTTAGGGGTTTTGGGTCTAGGGGTTTTGGGTTTTGGGATTTAGGGTTTAGGGTTTGGGGGTTATGGGTTAAGGGGTTTAGGATTTGGGGTTTTGGGTTTAGGGGTTTTGGGTTTTGAGGATTTGTGGCTTTAGGGGTTTCAGTTTTTGGGGTTTTGGGTTCAGGGGTTTAGGGTTTTGGATTGAGGGTTTAGGGGTTTTGGGTTTTGTGGTTTTGGGATATGGGATTTAGGGCTTTAGGGGTTCAGGTTGTAGGGGTTTAGGGGTTTTTGGGGTTTAGGGTTTCTGGCTTTAGAGTTCAGGTTTCTGGCTTTAGGGTTTAGGGTCCAAATTCGGGCCTTTATAGGGGTGTAAGAGGGTTTTATTGTGATATTGGGCTGAGAGTGTTTGGCTTGGGGGTTTTCTGGGTTTGGGGGTCTCGAGGGTTCAGGGCCCTTCGGGCTGAGGGTTTAAGAAATAAACTGTTTTGCACAGTGGTTTTTAGGAAGTTCAATGAGAGAGTGTGATTCTTCAAATTATGCGTATCAGAAATAGGATCCCCATGTTTGTGGTCTCTAGCATTGGCGCAGTATGTTCAGTTAGATCTTTGGATTATACCGCTGCAACGCCACCCGAAAGAGAAGCATGATGATTAGGGTGATGGTGCATCCCGTGTGCCAATAAGTACAACGCTAGTTGCTTTTTTTTTTTTTCCACCGTGGATTCCTTCTGTCTTCCTGCGGCTCGTAGAGCAGTTCCAAGCCCCGGACGGCTGAGGCAGCATTGATGCGAGATCGGATTCTCTGCTGCACCTGTGCGGGAGACACGTTGTTTAATTAAACACCAGAACCGCAAATAAAGGAGCAGGGGAAGCCAGGCAATGGGGAATTTCTCGTAGCCTTTGCAGGGTCTGAGTATGCTGCCGCACCTGACTACCGGGCATGGGGTCCGCCTTCGACTTGTTGCCACTGCACAGCGTAAGATCGGTACATGCGAGCCAAGCTGTTCAGCGTAAGCCTACCCAATCAGCGCACGCTCCCAGGAGTGGCTGTACTCCTTGTACGGCCATGTGTACATTTGGCATCCGCTCAGTGCTTTCTACTTTGCCACCATGGGCATTTTCGCGCCTGCCGTTAGCCGGACTGATGCGGCTTGGCAAAAGTCTGGTGAAGCTGGCTGCGCCTGTGGTGAGATAACTTGACGCGTGACGCCTGTAAGGTTGTTCTTACGTCTGCGCAATGCACGCCGCGAGTGCCGTTGCATGGCTTGCAGACTTTGCCCTGTAAGTTGTGTCTCGCGTACTTGGGCTTTGTAAACAGCTTTGAATCGTTAATCTTTTCAAAAGCATAGTCAGCCTAGTTTTCAAGGTCCAATATTGTAAAGGATCTATAAGAGCACTGTTACCCTACAGCATGAGTGCAGATGACAAAAACAGTTATTATCGATGGGGCTGCAGATTGCGTATCCCCTTCAGTTAGGTGGTAGGGTGGATACTGAAAATCCTGCATGACCTATCAACAGTACTCGTGCTGGGCCCCAAAGTTGTTCTGAGGCTGGTATCCTCGCGCGACTTCTGCTTGCCAGACACCATCATGTGCCCTTGGGATCCTTCCGGCAGCGGCTACATGCTCTGGCAGATGAGTGCTCTCATGTGCATGTGACTGCCGAATGTGCGCCGTAAGCGTGGCCAAAACGAGCCAGTGAGCATCCTGCAGAAACCTGTCACGCTAGTCTGATTAACCACCTGACTTCGCATTTTTTTTGGGCCTCAGAGTCATTATCATTAGGTAAGGAAACGGCTCTACATGGCATGGGGACTTTGCGCAGCAAACGGGGCGGCAGGTTCGCCGAAGGTTTGTCTTGCGGAAGGTCTTGTGGAAGCTCATGTCAAGATAAGACATGGCTATCCATTCAAAACTTCTGCATGTATCCGTGCCTCCGAAACTTTTTCGCAAAGCGGGAAGATGCGGGAAGTTTGCGGAAGCTCTGCGGAAGCTCTCTGAAAGGCCTGCAGAAAGGCCAGGCAGCATTCCTAGCCGTCAGGCTTTCATTCCTGTAGGCCGACACGTTTGTAAGCGTGGCTTATTGCGAAGACTTTGACCGAAGACGACGTCCTGTCCGCAGTGGATCGTAGTCGTAGCCACTCTCCAACACCATCCGACACCAACCATGAACAAGGCAAATGTTAGCGCAAAGATTACAATATCATTTCATGGAACGAAGAGGTGTGGGAAGGGCATTGCGGATGCACTTGCTCAGCAGAAAGTTCGTGGAAGCATTTCGTGGAACAATAGTTTTCTCCTTCAGGTTCACGTTAGCATAAAAGCCATGGAGTCATTTGTTAGCTGTCTGCTGAAATCAGAAGCCTTCCCTTTTTGTGTTCATTTACGGACAGGGGCTAGAAAGTTGATGTGTGTCTTGTGGCTGCTGCATACGCACAGGTACGGCACATACGGCATGAATCCCTTCGGCGGAGCCCACATGGCGCTCGGACAAGCACTTCCTGAGGTTCCTTCACTGCAAACTACCTGCAGCATTCAAATCGCACCTTTCCCAACTAAGCCTGACTACAGAACTGCGTAGAGAGCACCGTGCCTGCTAGCATGCAAGGAGCCAGGATTGGCCAATTTTTTGAGTCAGTTAGAATCATGTCAGTGAATGCCTTTCAGCTGCACCGGCCGCGGCGCTCAGGTTCTCAGCTTTCAGAATCGTACAGCGAGCAGGATCTACCACCTGCCCCTCGGTGATCATCTTAGGCTTTTGTTCTATCATGTTTTGTCATCATGACATTATGAGTTGCTTTACCGCAGAGCTTGCATGCTGCGCCAACAGGCGTGACTCGATGGAGGAGGTCTCCTTCATGCCCAGCATCGCTGACGTGGTGGCTGCTGAGTGGCAACCAGGGTTCTATGCATCAAAAATCTCGCAGACGCAGCCCTGAGGTCTCTGATTTCCAGTACAGCAGCCAGTCAGGACTGACCAGAGAGTCTTGCGGTATGGACTACTCGACATTACTGGGACTCGCTCAGTCCTGGATGCCACTGGCAAAGCTAGCGGCCATGGCCATGAAGGAGCCAGCAGCACGCTGATACTGAAGTCCCTGGCGGACCGTGGCAACTTCATGGACTTGCGAAGCCGATCATTCGTGGCGAGCTCAGTCGAGTGTTGGCGTAGCCTGGCGCCTGGCATGCACCTTCCTCTCCCAGCCTCCCAGACAAAGGCCGCCATTTCCATCGTCGTGTGCTTGGTCTTGCCTTCCTTCATCACCATCCTGGCATACAGGCCAGGTTTGTGAAACTGCCAGGCAGGCCTTGCAAGCAATCACACGAGGTTCTATCACATCGAGAAGGCCAAACTCCTCGCCGCAGATGGCTTGCGTATTTGGCCGATCCTGTGGAAGGTTGGCCAGCTTGAGTCAGCCTTCCGTGGGCTAAGCTCCAACAAGACACATTCAATAGATATGGTAGTTTCCCAAAATAGAGGGACCCTATATGGACCCCAATATACTAGAATCCTTATTATAGGGACCCCCAAATGGTCCCCCCATGTACACCTAAATATATCCTTACATATCCTTATATAACCCTTATATATCCCATATACCCCCTTGTAATGTACCCCTCCAACAATGTACTACACCTAATTTTGCGAACTCCCCCCCCCAGATCGCACGCCATAGGCCAAGCAGCAGGAGATGGAGCAGGTGGCTCTTTCCAATGCTCCGCGCCAAGCAGTGCTGGCATTTCGTTAGCTGGGGATGAAGGAGTGGAAAAGAAGATGGGAGCTACCCGAATGGGTTATATAGGGACGACGACGACGACTACTACTACTACTAATACTACTACTACTACTACTACTACTACTACTAGGACCCATTCCTCCACTCCTAGCTAACCAAGGGTAAGAATGTCTGAGGAGCTGTAGCTGCCTGAGCAACGTTTGCTTGCTCCACACTTACATCTAGTTAGCAAGGCATGAACGAATTTCAATCATGAATCCTCAATACCAGAGTAATTTCTGATTCGTTGTTGTTCCCCTCATTCCCGCTAACAAGACATAAGTACAAAGCTCTGAGGCTAAGCCTACCGAGCCCGTGACACCGGGTGATGGCACTGAGCCAGCGAAACCGCCCCCTGAGCAGCTGGAAGCCGGAGCTATTGATGCTGAGTGCCCTGAGCCGCTTGGAAATCTTGGAATGTTACATTTAGGGCCCAAATACCATTAATGGTATAGTATTTGGGCCCTAAAACCCTATTATTTGGGTCCTTGGACCCTTAGGGATTACTATTCCTTGTTGTGTTACTATTGATGTTGTTGGTATTTGTACTAGTATTCTTGGATGGCTTTGGATAGTCACCCGCACAGCTTCCAAGCAGAGGCAAGCGGACGAGGTGCGCAAGGATTTGCTGTCGGTTCTTGCCCGGATGGCCTCAGCCCCGGAACTGGAAACTAAGCCTTCGTAGGGTTACAACTCAACTCAAACCCTCCTGCCTGTGCAAGGCCTCATCGAGCTTGACCTCCCTGGTGGATGGAGTGCAGGAGGCCACCTGCCGCACAGACGCCACACCTACTCAAAGGGCTACATGTCATTGCAGAAGAAGCTAAGACAGAGCCCAGTTTTCATACAGGAATTGCTATTCAAGGTCCACGGGTAAGCTGCGCCCGGAGGGTGGGAGGCATCAGTTCGGGGCATTATCCTTGTTTCCAGGAATGCTAAGGGTATACAGGGCATTACAGGGCGAAAAGTACTTGTTAGTGATGTGCATGAGAAATGTACCAGGTCCTACTAGCAATTGCGGTGTATTCGAGCCTGTTGCGCATTTTTTGCAGTTCTTGCCAAGACACCTTTTCTTCTGGGGTTCGCATGTGCAATTTTACCATTATTCATGTTTCTCCTTGTGCAGCAGCCTTATGGGCAACTGTACATTCTCGCCAGCTAATGTGTCTTAAATCTACCAAGTGCCCGGCTCCACGCCTTTATGATAAAGCTTCCCATCAGCAGCTCCTGCTTCAAGTTCAGATTCCCAGGTAGTGGACCAGGTCGTGGATTTTGAGATGTCCAAGGCAGAGAAGGACCTTCAAAGCCGAGCGCAAGGCCTTCTTGGTGGGAGCCCTACTGGCTTCACTGACAGCTGTAGTTCACGGCTACAGCTTGCCTGCTTGGCATCCCTTCGTAAGAGCCCCTCGGGCCCCGGATCATGTGTGTTTTGCAATTCCCTGAGGCAAGAGCACGGTGCTTCTGACCTTTGTCGAGTGTATCGTTTTCCGCCGCGTGGGCAGCCATCCAGCTGGCATTAGAGCATATTGGAACGATTTGTGGCTCTAGCTGCCTACATGCTACTACGGTCGTAATGTTTGACATTGTTGATCATGCGCAGGCATGTCCTTCTACTCAGATGGCCTCGCCTATGCCTCTTTGCTGCCCGGCAGAAGCTGCCTTGAAGTCATGTTTCACATCAGCCGCCGCATATCAGCCGTTTGTGTTTAGTGACGTTTAGTGATGCAGGTTGGTCCTGATCCACTTTGGTATCATCCAAGTGATCATGTTGCCGGTAGATGCGCGGCAGCAAGAAGACGGGCTTGGACAGCTTGCACTATGCATGCTCCAATAATGAAGAAGCCCAGTTCTTGCCATGTGTTGTTCTCCGTGTCTCTCTGAGCTTGCTTCGCTGCCGTCAACGTAACGCTGGTTGAAACCAGGCCGCTGTTGTCATCGTGAACTTCTACAACGTTGCGGACTATCAGGGTGTACCCTGCTTGAAATACCAACACGGTGCACGCACTCGGGAAAGTCTTTGTTGGAGCGACGGTAGGGACCTGACGGATCATCGAGCCACAAGGTCTACTTCCTCTTTGCGCTGTTGAACGGGGCAGCTTTCCCAGCGTTGCAAACATAATCGAAAGAAGCTGTGGTAAACGGTCAAGATCCCATGCGCATTTGCTGAGCGCCGCATCTCAGGAGGTGCACAGGCATCACCCCCTTTCAATTACAGGCAAGTTTGCTCAGCATGGCAGCTGTGACGTGCCTGACAAAGAGTCTTAGCGCAGGGTGGATCATCATCCTCGCGACAGAGTGCTTCATGCAGCTATGCTGAACGATAGCTGTCCAAGACCGCAGTCATTCACGCATCCACGGCTTTACTGCGTCATGCCTGTGATGACAATCTAAAGCAAGGCTGCTCTACACCATCGTGGAATACCTTTGCCGGCACATTGACCAGGCATGCTCAGAGCATGTTCATTACGTGGGGAGTGTTTGTACACTCACTCAGCACCAGTCAGGAAAATTTGTGCAGTTTGTAGATGGCTTGCCTAAGACTTGAACTAGGATTAGACAGGGATGGTGTTTTGAAGGAGCCCCTTGACCTGCTTTCTCAGGCTGTTGCTTCGCAGGAAATTGTGGTATAGTCCCTAGAAGAATGTTCCCTCCATCCCAACGGGCCAGCATCCAAGCCTTGTTGTGCCGTTTACGTTCGAGGTGATCCTGACGCAGAAACAGCTGGCTTCTGGCGGCCTTTCAGTTCATCGCCGCCGCTTGCTTTTCGGCAATCCTTAGCGATGACAGAATTATTGCTTCGTATTGAAGTATTTAAGATAGATCATGTGGCATCTGGAACAGAAATTTGCTTGCCTGAACTCAGCTGTCAGGTTGAACCTCCGAGCAAGCCGGTTTTTCAGTGACGGAGCTGAGATATTCTTACATGTTGATGGGAGTGCGCCCCTTTGGGATGTGGGTACGCATCGGTGGATTCGATTGCAGAGGTGGCGCTATGTCCATGATTCTCCTGACCTTCTTGCATATCGGTATGGTGATGGGTTGCTTGGCTGGCTTGTTGGCTGGCATGATGGCTGAAGATTTTCGGGGTATGAGCTTCAGCACCTGCAGGCCTGCAACTTTGCAATGCGAGTTGAGTTGGAATTTGAGGAATCACTTTCTCCCTGTACTTACTCTTGGGCGCCTGTGTCGCCCCTGAGACTGTGGGGCCCATCCTGATTGGAGTGATTGCGACGCTACTTCGCTGCACTTTGGAAGACTTTTATTGGTGCTGGCACCTGCGAGATGATGCTGATTTGTCCTGTAGGGTCTACGTCGGACGGCAGACGGCGATGTTTCTCAGCATCACAGATGCCAAGAAGCTACCATGGGCTGAAGCACATGAAGCTTGTTCCGACTGCATGGCGTTGCGCTACGTTGTGGCTGGCTTGCAGCTTGCGTTTCTCAGGCTTGCGCTCTCGTCCACGCGACGGCTTCAGGCACAGCTAATGCCAATGACTCAGTGTTTCTGCCTACGGCACTGTCAGCAGCAGCCACATTGCAAAGTCACGGTAACAGCGCTTGAATTCACTTGAGCATTTCCGCTAATTCATTGAATCTTGCGTTGATCCATGATTGAGAAGAAATCTCCATCTTGACCCACTGATCGTTGGCGCATCATGCTGTGCAGCGGGAGAATGCGGAAAGGGCAATGCAAGGATGATTCAGCTACTTGTAGGTGCAACCAGAAGGGAATTGGAGTGATGTCTTTTTGAGATGCTGCAGCGTGCTTACATGGTAGATCAAGTTCCGGGATGCTATCGTTCGGTGGGTACCTTTCAGCCCTCACAGTAGGTCACCATGCATCTAATCTGGAATGGGCAGCTCATATACCATATTATAGCATATTACAGTATATTATAATAGTACATAATAGCAGATTATAGTATATTATAGTTTAATATACAACATTGTAGTATCTAATCGCGGCAGCTCCAGGAAAACGGTCTCCGAGATGCATTCAGATGCAGCCACTGTCAGCGAGGCTGTCGTGAAGCTTTGGCTAGGAAGAATGAGGACTAAGAACAGGAGCAGAACTGGTAAGACTTAGAAAGACAGAATCATCATCACGATAAAAGTCGTACAAACAAGGACCATAGGAGTGTAGAACCTGCAAATATTGGGGTCATATTGGGGTTATATAAGGGTTATATAGGGATAATGGAAAAGAAAATGGAAACTACTTTATAATGGGGTATATATTGGGGATCTATATATCAGACTTTTTTTGATCGCTGCCCCCGGCGAGGCTTTGGAGGAGACCTTGATGCAGCTGGGCCTCCTGCCTTTGATGGGTCTTTTGAGTTGCAATCTCATCTAGCCATACTACGGTGGATACTAAAAATCCTGCATGACCCTAAGTACCTTCTACCTTGGGAATAATGGTACTATAGTATACTAGGGTCATGCAGGATTTCTAGTATCAACCGTCGCACCCGAGACCATTGTAGCAGTACCTGCACCACCAAGCCAACGACGTGGTGCTATACTCCTCCTTCTGGTATTTTTGCTGCTGCTGTTGCTACTGCTACTACTGCTGCTGCTACTACGATTACTACGAAGAAAACGACGACTACTACTACGACGATGACTGTTACTAACAACAGCAACAACAACTTCTTCTCCAGCAAGTACAGCTAACACTGCAAGTGCGGCTGATTTTGGAACGCTCCGCGTCACCGATTGGGGCTCATGTTGGTCACCTTCTTGCTTTCCGAGGATTGAATGACGCACAAGTTCTGTTATTCTCGCTGGCAATCGCTGGAATCTTGACTTCACAGCTTTTTTAGCGCTGCAGTCCTCACACACAAGTGGCCTGATGGGAACCGTTGCGGGGTTGCTGGAAACTGACAGGATGTACCTTTTCAAAACATCAGGTCCCGCATTGCTACCCCTAAACGAGTGCAATCCATGCATTGCAGCCGAGGCACTTTTGCCTGTGCAGTGGCGTTTGTGCTGCTGGGCAGCTGCTTGTCAGAAGTGTGAGCTAAAAATCCGTCAGATTCCATCGGCCCCTCACGCATAATGCCACCAGCCAATTGTTGTTTTAAGGACAATGTCCCGAATGGACGTGACTGCTGTGTTTTAGTCGTTTTGCTGGAAAACGATACGTCACTGATGGCTATGCTTATGAGGGTCATGACAATGACCATGACCAGCTTGTAGATCCATCTGCCCATGGCGATGCTGCAAATCAAGGGTTGAGAGCTTAGGGTCTAACGTACTGTAATTTGGGTACATAGTAAGTAATGGGGTTTCACAACTATAGTAACTTAGTTTAAGCTCCTTGACAGCAACCCAGTTCAGTGTTCTGATGCGTGGAAACCCATCTAAGGCGGTAGAGATCACTGCAAGATGGCCTTTTCTGCCGCGCATGTGAAGATGTCATAACCTACCCTTTCCGTATGGTCATGCCACCAACTGCCAAGTACCATTTGGGGTGGTTGTCAAAATTATGGTCCCTGTTTGGTTACCCGAAATATTAGGTGCCGTATTATAATAGGGATCAAAAAAGGGACCATAATTTTGACAACCACCCATTTATGTTGTGTATGATTGTAGATCATTCAAACCTGCGTAGTTCGCCCTGCAGGCTGCTTTTGGGTTGGGATGCATGGGAATATTTCAGCATTACTAGTTCTTGAAGATGGGTTCGGCAATAGAAAGGGTGACCTCAAAGTGGTCCGCAGGTTTTCAGAATTGATTGTGGGATATGTAGGTGTCAGAACGATGTTCTCCCACCAAGACCAGGGTTTCTTGGGTCCCTACTACACCCTGTGTTCCGCGCTTACTTAAGGTTATTGAGGGATGGTTGGGTATTATTCAGGTGGGCGGTAGTACGGGGTGGTAGGGCAACACTACCAAGGTTCTTTGTTCATAACTGCGGAATCTATTGCGCCTGCCTTCATCTCTGGGCTGGCGACAATCACCGGAGAACCTTGGATCGAAGAAGGTGTAGGGTTCAGGGTTTAGGGGCAGTAGCTTCATTGCAAAGCTGCTTCCTCCTTACGATGTAGCCGTAAGACGTGGGTGAAGTTATGTACTTCCAGTCGCCAGCATCCCCACTCCCAGTTTGGATTTGTAGTCAATGCAGCTCAGCCACCGAAAGGCGGAAAACGACTTTTATGATTTCACCCAAAAAGGAACTGCAGAAATGTTGTTCTGCTGTCACTTAGTCATCATCGCCAGAAGAACAACCCTGCTCGATGGCCCTAACAGCCCACCGGACACCGCCCCAACATACAGACATGCGGGGACCTGCCAGATTCTGCACGGAGATGCTGCGCATGAGCCAAGACCGCGCTTGCAAGCATCCTGAACAGACGGCTAGAGGGAAACATGAGTTAGTGTAGTGAGGAGAGCAATACGAGATTATTACAGCAACAAATGTGTCACTAAATGTGTGTAAACCACCACGCGCCGCGCGGAATAGCAACACGAAGAGACCAGCGAGGGAGCAGTGTGGCATGGACAGCGAGGCACTGGCAGCTGCGCGCAGCGGCGCTGGTGCGGAGGATGATAATGCACAGCAAAAATATTGTCAATACAGGAAATCTTGCACCACCCTAAGTCCTATAAGTCACACTGCTCACAGTAGGTCATGGGGTGTAGATAGGTCTTGCAAGATTTCCTCCATCAACCATGTGTCTGGGGTTTAGGCAGGTGGTCGCAGGGTGGTGCTGCTCAAAGTGTGCGTAGAGCATACTTGACGTCAAAGTACAGCTGTACTTCATATAAAAGAGCTATATCAGCCGTAGCTTCGAGCATCCAACAGGTCATAGTAACAATAGTAAGAATAGTTGCGCTCGTAATAATAGTAGTGCTAGCAATAATTACAACAATAGTAGTAGTAGCCGTCGTCGTAGTAGTAGTAGTAGTAGTAGCAGCAGCAGCAGCAGCAGCAGCAGCAGTAGTGGTTATCGTACTAATGGTTCCAACATGTACATGCCCATGAGGCCATCTCTCCGTGGCAGGACACGATTGTGAAGTTCGAGGCCTTGAAGAATTTCAATGCCAAAGTGCAAGAGGCGCCTGTTTTCTAAAGATAGCCACAGATAGGACATCTGGGAGCACCAACAGACACAATCATGATGTGTACTAGAGTCTAAACTCCTTGAAGGGGGTTATATAGGGGAGTACCACGGGCTTCTTAAGGGGGATACTAAGAGTTTAGACAAGAGCTTCGAAATTCCAGCAAAGTTTCCATCACGCGGAGATGTTGGGGCCGGGAAGGGCTGTTGGAGTCGCAGGGAAGCTTCCTGTGCCCTCAAGCTGTGTGCTAAGGTACAGCAGTACTCCAAGGAGGCCAATGATGTTCCAGGCTAAGTTATCTGCTATCCGTGGGTTTTCACCATAACGACCATGAATACTATTCTTCTGGTCTAGTATGGTCTAGTGATCATCAGAGTTGGAATTTGAGTTCCTGATTTCATCTGCATGCCCTAAGGCCGTGCAAGCGGCCAAGAATGCGACAAAGCAGGCGGTGGAAGGCCTTGGGACAATCCACTACTATTATTGCTATTATTACTATACCACCGGAGCGTCAACATCAGGATCTCTTTGGACTTCATAGAAATAATAGTAATAGCGTACTGATAGTAATAGATAGTAACAATATTTGTAGTAGTGTCTTTATAGTCTTCGATTTCTATGGGTTTCAATTTGTGGCATTCATCCATGGGTTTAGACCCTGCTGTTTCTGTACTGTTTTCAATGTTGTACCTAGCATGTCATCATTTTTCGTATGTTCCAGATGTGTGATGGCCAGCAGAGCAACTTTCCGCCACCATGATGACTTCCAGAAATGTCCACTTGTATTGCATACAGCAGCGGTCATGATGCCAAGCAGGGCAGTTTCGGTTGCAGTTGCACGCATCACTCACTCATATGGATACGTGTTCCAAACGATGGTCCCTTCTTGATTCCCTGGTATAGTACAGCCCCTCATACTGTATATAGGGGACCTGAAAAGGACAACGTTTCTGATTTTTACAACCTAAACCTTAAACCCTAAACCCAAAAAAGCCTAAACCTGCCAAATCGGCTAATTTACATTTTCCCCAAGCTGATGCTAGCACAGAAAAGGTGCGATGGGGTTTCAAAAGAAAAACCTGCCTCACGGATCTTCATGGGCTGGACAGGCATCAGATCAGCAGAGGGGATCACATCAGGAGTATAAGAAAGGGAATATTTGCCATTATGGGTGGTGGGGCGGTTTATGGTGACTAGTGGGGTTGTGCATCCTTCTCTCTGGAGCAGGGTTTTTGCCGTTGACTCTTCTGTCCTCGTTGCAACCTTGATGATGCTTTTTGCCGGCTTCATGGCCTCTAGCACTGCAGCCCATTTTTCCGTGGTCTCCCTTCTCAAGCAAAGTATGCCTGACAGATGCCTGTCGGTCTTTTTTGGATGCTATGGTTGCTACTGGTCTGGCGATGCTCTGCGGGTCTTGCTGCTGCTGCTGCTGCCGCTGTCGCCGGCTGTGATTTTTTTCAACGTCACAGTATGACTTAGACAGAATGCCTCTTGAAACCCTGCTTGCTCCCGTACGCGGGCAACCACTAACCCTAAGGAATCATCAAAGAAAAATTGCAGGTTCGAGGGACAACAGGATGAGGGTGCATCGCAGAATGCTTCACTCACGGCATTCACACAGCTCTAAACCCTCAACCTCCAAACCCCAAACCCCTAAACCCCCAAACCCCTAAAACCCCAAAGCCCTAAGCCCCTAAACCCCTAAGCCCCAAACCCCTAAACCCTAAATCCCTAAAGTCTCTGACCGCAGGTGCCAAGGCTGCCAAGACGGCGGTTACTGCGCCAGCCACGTCAATCGCAGGAGCACACAGCACTATACTGACTTATTTTTGCAAGTATTGTTATTATTATTGCTCTTTTTGCCACTATTGTTACTAGTATTTTGATTAGGAGTACAATTATTGCTACGATTAGTATAATGGCGACTATGGCTATTGTTTCTATTATTACTATCGTAGACCCGCTTCTTTCTGTGCCGTGGTCATTTTTTTACCCGGGCCCTTTCGTTGCCTTGCCCTGACAAAGTGCCAGCTCGAGTTTTTGCTGCCAGACGCAAGAGACAGCATGAACTGGATTAATCGATCAGCATGTGAACGCATGCGCACACACATACTCTGTAACGTTTGTTCCGCAACTTACAGCCAGCAAAAGCGCTTCACCAGTTGCCATGGCTGGCTGCTTTCCTGGCTGGCAGATGCAGCCGTCTTCGCTGCTCTCAGCATGAGTTGTACTTTGGGAAGATTGCCTCCATGGAAAATGGCGGTTCAGTGGAGGACTTCGTTGAGCAGAGGCACAAGTGGGTCTGCTGAGACCAGAGAGGGAGCGCGAGCGAGACAGAGAGAGCCTTCAAAAGAAGAAGAAGAAGAGTAAGAGGTGAGCTGTCACAGAGCAAAACATCTTGGCCTGCCGGGGATTTTCTGACGGTTCTGCCAGGATCTCCAACATGCGGAGATGCACTGCTCACTTGCGTGATTTGACTCTACTACGCGGCACAACATCTGCCGTGCTTTTGAATAACTTTGGATGGATCATGAAGTCAACGACGGGCGGTTTCGGCACAGTCAGTGATGGCAGCTTGGCCTCACCTGCTTCATGTCGGCAAAGTGCCTGAACTTGAGTGGCTCAATTCGGACTCCGCTCAACCAAGGTGAGAATGACTTGCACAAGAGCTACGTTGTTGGTGAGTTGGACATTTTTCTATCACACAGTCGCTTGGAAACCCATGCAAGTCTGAATGTAGCCATGCGCGGGATGGTGCATGCTTTGGCCCAGCGAGCTTTGCAGCTGCCATACGCTAGGCTGGCATGCCTGCTGGTGGATGAAGTACCTGACTCTGTTGTACTACTTCAATGCTCTGCCGGCAACCCTTTCTGCCTCCTGGCTACTTCAGTATGAAATGCAGCTGCTAAGGACAAAATGGTAAGTAGTAGCAGGCGCAGCAGACGTCGTGTGGATGCCCCTTAGCATTCCTGGGGACAAAGCGAAGCGCCTGAGGCCGTTGCCACCGGGATGTTGTGGTGCGGGCTGCAATATCACCAAGGGTGTGTCGGAGTACTGGCCTGGCGGGGCTTCTTTCCCAGCTCACTGCTTTTCTTTGTCGTGCTGCTGCGTGGCAGAAGCTGTTATGAGCCCGATTTTCAGGTTGATATCCAAGCATGTCCCTCCATCCATCCGTCCAAGCCTACATACGCAGTCCTATCAGCAGTGAACATTGCCCCGGCTGCTACTCAGGTTCTCCTGGCATCACGCCCGTGCATTCTTCAAGTCATACAGGGTTTCAATTTTCTTGGACAAGGTGTGCATCGATCAAAAAGATGAAGAGAGGACCCGAGGTGATCAAACTCCGCACAGAAATTGCTGTTGGAAAGCTCTGCCGTAGAAGCGGGCTGTGCAGCGGTGAGGCATTCTAAAGATCTGCCAAAAGTAGTTTCCGTTGTCTTTTCCATCATCCCCATAGAAAGCCAATATACTATAGTAGTTTCCATTTTGTTTCTGGCTTCGCTGCCTCGAATGCTCCACGGCACTTCGTGCGCATCCAATACAAGGACGGTTGTACTCAGTTCTTGGGTTTCTCACTTGGACCGTCTGAAAGTGGTTCTGTGTTTGGAGTAACACGTCGGCCCTTGCTTCAAAACCTCAGAAGACATCACGGTTCTGAATTGCCGTCCAGAATCATGATCCGTATGCTTGCCTGATATTGAGACTTAGAAGCATTTGGCAAACTCCAGTGCAACATCAAGCACCATTTGTGCCAAGGTTCTGGGCGCGGAGTAATAACACATAATGATAAGGGCAAGTGCTGCGAAATTCTGATGGGAAGCTTGCGTTGCATAATATCTTTTTGAACTTCCCCCATGATGTTCCAAAAGGCTCGCCTTTACACACACACACCAAGTTCTCGGGACTCCTAGAAGGAGCCCATGATGCTGAGAACCTCCATGCACCCCAGCATATGTGTGTGTGTGTGTGTGTGTGTGTTTTTGCTCCCTGTAGGAAGGCGGCAGGGATCAATGCCATCGGCGGTATTTTGAACAGGTCACACACGCTGCTGGTTGCGTGGGATCGAACTTACTTTACTAGAAGCTCGTGGCATGTTGTAGCGCGTAGCTCTCTTTTTTTGACGTCTTTTCGGTGACGGTTGAATCAAGTAGAAACCCTAAACCGTAGACCTTAAACCCTGATGGCTAGACAATCGCCTGTACATTTTGGACTTTACCGGCTGGAACACGTGGGTAAAAGAGGCACCTTAAAAAACCAGCAACAGAGGATTGTGGTGCAGCTTCGAGCTTGCCGCCTTTTACCATTCAAAGCTTTATGACTCAAGTTCGAAATCAACAGGAAGGGTTGTGTTGCTGCCAATCATTCTGGGAAGGGTGATTTCTGAAATTGCAGCCGTCACGTGGGTACTGGAGTTGCTGCGACTGGGTTGCTTTGAGAAGCTTGAACTTAAACCCATATACTGCCAGGTCCATAGAAGCCTTTGTAAGGAGTCTGATATTTCCATCTCGTTTAGCTTCAACATTAAAGCCTGAACCTTGATTTACCCTAAACCCCTAAACCC
>CAJNIZ010042693.1:115670-147335 GCA_905231905.1 Symbiodinium pilosum
AAACCCTAAACCCCCAAACCTTCTCAACAACCCAGACGAGTGTACATGCCGGACAATGCAGCCAGCTTGCGCTCAGCAGCACTTCTCCTCGTGTCTTGGCAATTTTAGGGTT
Source organism: Symbiodinium pilosum (assembly GCA_905231905.1). Classification (NCBI taxonomy): domain Eukaryota; class Dinophyceae; order Suessiales; family Symbiodiniaceae; genus Symbiodinium; species Symbiodinium pilosum. Next base: position 115,783 of record CAJNIZ010042693.1, read on the forward strand.
TAGGGTTTATGGGTTTATGGGTTTAGGGTTTAGGGGTTTAGGGGCTTAGGGGGTTAGGGGGAACCCAACATAGACCCCTAATACCATAAACCCCAAACCCCACAATCCTTATGATATGGCAAGCCCTTAGCCTATACAGTCTTATAGAATCCCGATTTCCATAGTATTTTCCGTTTGACTCAGTATCCCTAAATGTATCCTTTTTTTTTTATATCCTTGCAGAAACCCACACAATCCCTACATTACCCCTATATTTGGGGTCCCGCATTTGAAATCTTTGGCATCCTATACAGCGCTCATGGCATATCTTCCCATCGCCCCAGGGTTTAGGGATAAGGGTTTAGGAATTAGGGTTTAGGGTTTAGGGTTTAGGGTTTGGGATTATATGGGGCTTGTATCGGTATGTTTTAGGGACACATATCAGACGGTTGTTCTACAGGGCTGTGTCTTCTGGTTTAAAGGACTCGAGAAAGTTGCGTGACATGAGACGGTAAAGGATGAACATTTCTGCAAAAGATATGTGACAGCAGTTTTTTACGATCAGCGACAGCAGTGTCCCCTTGTATACCCCTAAACATACTATAGGCCCCGGTATAAGAACCAGCCAAAAAGGGTCAATTTCCGGAAAGTCCCTTATGAAGGCCTAAATCTACAATTGGGTCCTTCAAATGTTGGCATCTAAGTTGATACCCCAAGTTGACTCACATGTGAAAATAGACTCCGCGATTTTTTTTGCGAAACATGGCCAAATCCCGCAAAAGGAATTTTGAACAACCACGAGTAGAGAATCACATCAACAATCTTGAAAGCCCGCGCTTCTTAGGTGAGGTGACTCTTGCGTTCACCCGGAATTGATAGCTTTTTTTTTGATATTGCTAACCCATGCCACGCTATGACTGCTCAGGTGAGCTTGGCTTTTGCAACACGCTTCTACGATTTCCTTACGGAGGTCGATGCCTTGAAAGCAGAATTGGCTGTCTTCTCTGCACGGAAAGCGCAGTGCTTCTGCTGTAGCAATCGACATTTGAATCTGGGCCGTGTTGTTTCCCAAAAATGGGGTAGTATTTCGGGGATCCCCATAATTACTAAGGACTATAGCATTTTGGGGTCTATATTGGGGTCCCTCTATTTTGGGCGTTGGTTTCTGCCTTTTGTGAAGAGCTAGTTTTGCTTGGGTTTGTTAGGTTTCCTGGTGGCTGGTCTTGGCTAAGATGGCGGCGTCTCTTCAAGTCCTGTTTCTATTTGATACCACGATGTAAGAGGATATTTCATTCTTGCCAAAGTGTATTAGGCCATATGGTGACTACGTTCAGGTATCCGGGTAGCATCTCTGGGTAGCACGTCAACGGGCCAGCAGCCCATGTATTCTGATCTCTGTGATGGAGGGCTTTGCCTGTGCCCTCAGAGCAAGTGGAATCACGCAAGGGAAACCTACATAACTAACTTTTCAAATGAAAGCCACAACATCCTGAACACAAGTGAGGAATCCAACTACAGGGGAGCCTTTGTCTTGTGACCGTGCGGTAGTCAACGCATCCATTGCGCATTGGCAGCTTGGCAAGGCGAGGAGGTTTTAACCACTTTTATCATCACAATTCAGGTTATCTCCCCCCAAACAGCTATATGTCATCACCAGTACCCCTTTTGCTCGCCATTGGAGGGTGGGAGGGATAAGCTGACTGACAACTGGACTGATCAGCATGTCGTTGATATCACTGTCCTTACACGGGAGCTCACAACAATATTTTCTTTCCTTTCCCTTGCGCCCTAAATGTTTCTTACCATCTAGTATATGCTAGTCTGAGTACAGTTGTTATGTTGCAATGGATGTTTTGTCATGGAGACCACTAGAGCCAAATACTATCATTGCTGCCCCTTCCAGCTCCGACTGCTCTTTGACTTCATGATAAGCTGCTCCTCGCTGCTTCCCATGGGCCCAAAGCCAACCAGGTACGGGTACGATAGCGCTCATTGACTCTGCAGGTGAAACATGCACGGATCATGCACAGAGATTCGATCATGATCTTCCTTGTAGACTTCGGGGATTAGACGGCGTTGTTGGCCTAGGCAAAACTTCAAAAATCTACGGGGGTTCTTGTTCAATAAGGATCCCGACGCCTGGGGTCATAACAGAAATGTTGAGCCTGCGTGCAAATTCAGCGTGATGGGCTGACACTCACAATTGAATGAACGCTCGGCAACACAAATTTTGGACTTCAGCGACGAGCTAGCATTCAGGTACGGTGACGACGATGTGGGAGACGGTTTACACACCTTCGACGCTGCCTGGCTGTTCATTAAAGCGCAGTAGATTGATTTGTTGTATTTCTAGCTTCTAGGGACAACGGTAATGAAGATCAGAGTTGTCGAAGGAGCTGATTCGCGGGCGCTTCCGGGAAGAAGTGGGGGAAGCTATACGAGGGGCGAGAATGCCATTTCACTTCGTGTTGGTTGCCTCCGTGTGGCCTGCCATGCATCAGCTTGACTACATTGCTGAGGCGGGTGGATGTGGACAGCTGCTTCTTGAGCCTTCAATTTTCTCGATGTTTTACCAACCCTTACCAGCCTGCTACGACCTAAACTTATGCCTAATACCGGCCCCCCGCCCCCCCGTTTGCAGAAGCGAGATGAGTATGCAATGGCAAGAATCTTCCAATGTGTCGCGCCCGCAAGACGTTTCTGCAGCGCAGGGCAAATTCGAACGCCCTTGTTTTTGGCATTAGATTCTGCTGAAGACTTGTAGCAAAAGTTTTTGTTCCTGCGTGCCGAGGCTTGCATATCATGTTCATTGTATTTCCCTTGATGTTTGCACCTCGGCTTCAGCGAGTCTCCCTGGCAAATTTGACGTACAGGGGTGTGGAAAGCAATTGATGAAGCAACGTTGTCTCAGGGAGTCTTGATGGCCATTATGCGAGCAATGACGCATTTACCGAGATTCAAGAAATGCGCCTTGGTGGCCCGCGAGTGCCTGCCATCTCATGCCGCAGAAGGGCAAGCAAAGTTCCAGAGTATGAGGATGCATTGTTTGCTGCTTCAATCTTGCGAAGGCGCTATGACTGCTGCTTTCGCACTTGCGAATTGCAGCCTTCATTGGGTGTCTCAGCCATATGTGCGTTTGAATGGCCTGAAGCCGTACTGAAAAGGAGTCTCAATTGACCATCATGCGCGCTGAGGTCTTTGTCCAGCTCGGCCGCATACTTCGCAAAGGCGGCTGGATTTGCTGCTGAGCCAAATTGTTTACTGGCTGGGGTATTGTGCACAGTTGAGATTTATTCTGCTTGACTCCAGCACGGTTCTTGAGCTTGTCATTTCAGACTTGTGCTTGCTATTCACTCACGGACTTGCAACATCTCAGGTGTGCCATTGGTTCTCGCCGAGTCATTTGCAGTTTTCATGTTTTTCCAAGACAGCAGCATGAAAAGTCGTACAGACAAGTTTGCAAAGCGTGTGAAAGAAATCACTGGACATGTTGCCCCAGGAATCGAGTTAACGGATTTCAGCTCAGGGCAACACCGATCCAGTCGGTGGCCTTGAGTTGCTGACGTGACTGGAACAGTCACTACGTCAGCGTACATTAGCCCCACGAGGTACTGGTGCTGTGTCGCCGTTGTGAAGCCACCGCCTCATCTGCAGCTGTTCTGTGCAGCCTGTCTGTTGAGCATAAGCAAAGGTTACGGACATTGCTTGCTGAATGGAGGGATAGACTTGCTGCCACGGCCATGTCCGCACAGACAATTGCTAGGGCCTTGTCTTCTGAGCTGTTTGTGTCAGAGGGCACCAGCCACCAGCAAAGACCCCTCGATTTTGAATCAGAAAAAGATGCGCCATGGTGCTGAACCACGGAATGGACAAGCGCTGAACACCAGGGGTTGTCTACAGTAGCGCTTGTCTGAACTTGTATTGTTTTTCGGGCAGAACCTTGGGATAGACTTGGACTTGCTGCAGGACCCTCAGACTCGCCCGGATGACTTCATGCGTGAAGGGAGGGCGTACAGAATTTTGAGCTCAAGTGCCGAAACAGGCACAGAGCTTGATGAATCAGATCCCACTTACACTTGCATAAGTGCTCAAGGAGCTGGTGGGCACCCGCTGCAGAAATGCTGGCAGAGGGTAGCTTGAAGGTTTGAAAAGTCGGGCCTTGAGGCAGCAAACTTGCTACTGGTTCTTAGTAGGGAACATGGGAATATATCATAGAGGATTATATTCCCATACTCCGCACCGGCAACCCGTAGGGCAATCAGAAGGCAGACCACGCTTGGCGCCAAGGAACTCTCAAGCGAGTATGTGCATTTTGTTTCGGGTCCTCAACTCATATGCGGGCCTCTCTGCCAACAGCAGGCATACAAGCATCTTGAATTCCTTGCACACATTCAAATATTGCGAGCTGCCGAGCGCTGCAAAGCCAGACATTGTATTGGCCAGTCTGGGGCAGGATTTAAGCTCACGAGCTGGTCAAGGGATTCGCTGCAATGTGTGGAAGAAAGCGCAGCCTTCTCGTTCGCTTATTTCCCCATGGGTTCAGGACCTCACCATACAATTATGTACAGGAGAGACAACCGTTTGGATACTGGCAGTTCTTGGGGTTTGCAGATGGGAAGCCCTAAGCCGAAAAAACCCGAAGCCTAGAACTTTAAGCCCTGAGCCCTAAACTGCCTAAGCCCTGAGCCCTAAACCCTAACTAAACCCTAAACCCCCAACCCCAAGCCCTAAGCCCTGGGCCTTGAGTGATACACCTTCCAGTCTTCCATGGCAGACCCTGCCCAGCCTGGACCTTCTCCGGGGCACTCTGAGCTCGGTGAGCTGGCGCCTTACCACCTTCTCATGCTTAGTTGGGAATGAAGGAATGAATCCTTGTTGTTGTCATTACTTGTGCTATATGAATATGATTCATACTTATTCACATAATCATCTTACTAGTAGCGCAGGGAGTATGCGGAGGAGGAGGAGGAGGGGTAGTGGTAGTGGTCGTGTGGTTGTGGTGGTAGGGGAAGCGATAGCGATGGTGATAGTGATAGTGATAGTGTACGTGGAGGTGTATGGTTTGTGGTACGTTGTAGTCGTATGTAGTAGTGGTAGTGGTTGTTGTTGTGGTCGTGGTAGTAGTGGTTGTAGTAGTCCTGTATACAATTCCCAGAATAATCCCTCAAGTAGTCGCTTAAATCCGTTCTCCCATTCCCTACTAAGCAATTATTGTCATGATGCGTATTTCTGTGTGTTGTTGCACCGATGGTATTTACAGTTTTTTGCTCCCCTGTTTCCGAGCAGATATTCTGGCAGTATCATGGTTCAGGTCTGCTGCTGTCTTTTTCATCAGTTTGGTTATAAGCCATCAGGCAAAGGAAGCGTAACGATGATGCTGAGACTGAGGCTGCGGAAGCAAGCTCTATATCTTTGGTGGCAACAAAGTCAGTGCTGTAGCCACAGCCTCAGCTGACTCGGTCTATGGGAAGTGGTCGGAGCGTTGCCGGGATGATATAGGACTGAGGGTCAGGATTCATGTCATCGTTCTCTACAGGTATCAGGAAGTGGCTCCAGCCGAACAAGTGCAGAGAAAAGGAGCTATGCCCTAAACCCTAAACCCTATATAACCCCTATACAACCTATATAACCCTTACATAACCCCTATATTCCCTTCAAAGATATCTACCAATCCTTCGCGGGGCTCAGAAGGCCATAGCCCTCGTCCTCTCGTCTCGAAGTTGCGGAACATCTTGTCGACGGCACGCTTCTGCACGCAGTCCTTAGCAGTTCAAGCTTTCGCTCAAGACTTTTTTGGGGGTTCCCTGGGGAGATCCGGGGAGATTCAGGAGATCATTCTGCTATGCCATGACATATTGTTAGCCGTCAAGTTCTCAAGATGTAGTTTGGCGGTTTCTCCATCCGGGGCAAGATGTCAATTATGGGCTTTAGAGCCTGATGGCGGCGAAGCTGAGGTGGCCGAGTGTTTCAGCCCTCAAGAAGGTTCATGGATGCCACGTGTCTGCACTTCTCTGTATGGCATTCGGTCTTTTCAGCCAGATGGGGCTTGGATAGCAAGGATGAAGGGTGGTAGCATGAGTGAGCTCCGGTGCGTTTTGCTTCCTCAGGTCGATGGGAAGACTGACTACCTCTCGCCGTTGTTTTGCCGCAGTGGCCTGCCGCTTGTAAAGTCGATGGACAGATTTGGCTGAGACCAGTGGAGACTGTGCTTCCAGCTGCGCCAAAGATGAGCGGCAGGAAGGAGGCCTCACTGGCCATGCCCGCTCATATTGGTTCTCTGCTGTGTAGCTTTTGGTGCTATACTCCTCAGGTACTAATACCAAAAGAAGTTATACTATAATTGTTGCACGCCAGTCCAAACATTTAGACTCTCCACATTGTGCTGAAGCAGATGAAGCGAGCAAGGCCCAAGAAGCTCAACGAGCCATCATATGGGGGCTTCCAAAAATCAAGGCGCCCTTGTATCCTGTCACAAGGGGTTGTGATCATTTGGGTTGTAGAAGGGAGACGCCTGATTATTGGACGCGCTCATATCATCCCCCATGGCACACTCCTAGACCCCCACTCCTATTTAAAATGCGTCACAGCATATTTAGAGGGAATCTCTTCCACTCTACTAGCAGGAGGGGGGTAATTCGTTATGCGAGCATGCCTCTGTTCGTGTTGATTGTTCTGAGCGGCTTCTATCACGCTGACTGTTTGGGCCCTGTCTGCACGTTCAAGGCTCATGTATCATAGCCCCTGTACATGAGAGGGGGGTCTCAAGTTTATTCGACAAAATTGTATCTCATTGCGTATAGACCGTATAGAGACACATAACGAATTGACGACGAAATGAACGAAGCCAAATAATCAAGCTAAGATAATGTACAGTTCAACGTGTGCACATAATTCATGTACGCATACGATAAGTTGCAGCATCTCTACTAGGCCAGAACGATTTTGTATAAGCGAATTGCATCGGGCGATCTGCCCTGAATGCCATGATCATAGTTCATGCGTCCGTCACTTGAGTTGTACTTGCCACATTCATGATATTAGCTTTGTAGTGAGCATGGCAGGCACATGCTTGGCTCAATCAGATGTTATTCTTGACGTTCTACCAGTTATGTTTACTTATCAAGCTGTATAATGGACACTACTTGAGAATCAGGTTCGGGTTTGGAATATGTAGTTATCACCAGGAATCTAGCGAACTAGTAGGCCTGAATCTAATTGATATGATCACTGCTTGGGTTATGTTAATAGAAGGGTTTAGGGTATAGGGTGCAGGCCCAACAGAAACATGACCGATAGGTTTTCGTCCTGCTTCATGATTAGGACAACACATAGCGCCCGCAACGGAAACTTAAACATCTAAGCTCTAAATGGTAGGTCCCATGTAATTTCCATGTTCTTTTCCATCTGATTCTCCGCTATGGCCCCTATAAACACCGATCAAATCCCAATGTATACCCCATTGAATATGGCAGTTACAATTTTCTGTGGCACTATCCCTATTTCGTCAATCCATATAACCAATAATATGATGGTCCTTACATACCTTTGCTTAATTTCTCATAGACCCCTTTTGATATGAGCAGATGTTTTGCTCCGGTCATCCTTGCAGTCTTAAGAACAGTGGTCCTCATAATAGACGTTTCAGTTCACACTGGAAATCGCTACTCAAGCCAACTTTCACAGAATTAGTCGTAAACAAAAAACGAAAACGTGATTTGTGATAATGTTCCGGTCATGGTCACATGATATCAACATTTCTGTAAGCACCACCTTTTATATGTAGCGCTTTGTGTTGCTTAGTAGTATGCTTCGTAGCTGTATTTGTAGCCGCGCCCCTTTATCCAGACGCCCGCTTAGGCACATTGTACTCCTTTCCCCTACTGATTATCCAGTGAACTTACGTGTTCCCACTTTTGCTACCCAAAATGTACAACTTCCAAAGCAGCGGCATGGATTGTACTTGTATTCGTTCCATTCTTGCCATCTAGGTCAAGGAGTAGTAGCACATATGTATGCACATGTATATCTATATCTCTATATATATATATATTTGTATATACGTGTATATACATGTATATGCCTATGTGAGTATGTATGTAAGGTTTTATGAACAATTAGATTCAACAAACGATCCCAGTCAGCCGTGGTGAATTTGCTGGACTGCATGTGCCGAAGTCTCAAGTAAGCTTCAGAATTAACAGGTCAGCACAACCAATGAGCAATTTTTCATTGTGCCGACTCTTATTGCATGTCTTTGTACATAGTAGGGCCAGTCTGTACCCAAGGTGAAGACCGGCAACACCCATTAGTTTTCAATCAGGTTTGCAGCAGGCTCGGGCGTCATATCTGGTAGTTGGCGAGAGCGCGTCAACAGGCACCAGTCTATGCAAATGGGAAGCCCGTGTAGATTGGTCGCCCACGAGACTGCTGAATGACGGTATGTAGGATGTGGCTTTAAAAATGTGCGGGAGCAGTACTGCATGAGCTGCTGGCTGCTCATGCTATGCCTGGCAGTTCAACTGTTGTGACTTGGGAGCTATGAGACTATGCCTAGCAAGCATCCCCCTCAGGCACTGCAACTTCTGCCCGAAACATGCCACGGGCAAATGATCCGTCATTGCATGAGCCTGGGCCTTAGCAGGCTCTTTCTGCGCAAGCTGCATGTTGATACCAGAGAGAAATGGCCTTTTTTGCTCCCTGCCCATTCAGTTCGATACCTGATTGCAGTTCCCAGTACTGCAAAAACATGCAAGAATCTCGAACGGCACAGGTTCTCAAATATTTGTTGTGTTGTGAAATGAGGTCTCCATCTGAACCTGGCGCAGGCCTGTGTGCAGCTGAAGGCCCTTTCAAAAGTGTCAAGCTGCCAGTTCCCTGGATTGCAAACCATACCACCTAGTATGGTGGCCCTAGGCCTTGCCGAAAGCATTGCCCATGCCAAAGCAAAGCATTCTGCAAAATCTTATCCTGCAGCAGCTCATTGCACTGATCGCCCCCCCCCCACTCCCCCCCCAGCAGCTACAGACAAAGTTCCTCCGCAAACGTCATGGTACAACTGCAAATCTGCAAGTGATTGGGTGCCGCCGGGCGGACTTGGCAAATTTCGTCACTCAAAGCACTATTCGTGGCGAGTGCTGCGGACCGCCTAGCCGGTGTCCTGCCTGTTCGCGCACCTGCAGGCCTATGAGGCCACTGTGCATCACGCTACCCGAGCGCTGAAAGTGGACCAGGAAAATGCCAAGGCAGGTTTCCAGTTGACGTTTGCCAGGATCTGCAATAAGTTGAGCAAGCCCGTCGATTTTTACCCGTGCTTGGTGGACATCTGCAAGGCCTACTTTCGCCGCGGTTTGGCACAAGAGGCACTCGGCAAAACCCAGGCCTGCGAGAGCGCATATGGGGAGGGAGAGACGGAGCCTCAGGAACAGAGTTGAGAGTCAGGCGGCGGCGGGTGACCTTCAGCGCGCTGCCAGGCTGGTGACGTTTGAGAGCTGAGAGAACGAACGAGGAGCGCTTTGAAAGCTGTGTTCCGGAGGATAGAGCCGCGGAATGTGGATGTCCGCAAGAAGCCCTGGCCTCAGCCAGCAGAGTTGGAACAGAATGATTTCATGTTATGTTGACATTGTGCAGGTATGAAGAGCCAGGAACTCAATCCTCGTGCGCAATCCCGATTTGCAAGCTTTCCTAGCGGCCTAAGTGTAGCGGAGGGCTCGTGGAACTTCTTGATCAGGCTGAAGAAGGCTCTTCAAGAACTGGAAAAGAAGCAGGAGGAGGCTCCAAGCCATTCCCTCTACTGGTGGGCTTCACTATGCTTCACTGCTGGGCATGACAACAGGAGGAGGGGCCTCCGAACCATGACATCAGCTCCTTGCATGGTACTCAGATTCAAGTCTTCCGAGGGGATCAGCAGAAGAGGAGATGAGATCAGCTGCAAGGCCGAGGGCTTGGCTGGAAATCGCCATCGGCGACGCACCGCCCAAGAGAATGGTCGCAGCCCCAGAAGACATGATTTGACTTCCTTTAACCCTTCCCAGGGGACTTTTGACAGATTGGCGTGAAGCCAGAGCTCTGAGGTTTTTGTGCTCTATGCTGACACTGCCGATGGCTCAGAATGTGTTTGCATGCCTCTTGTTTTGGTAGTCTTTCCGAAGCGGTACCTGACCAGTGCATCAGCGCGGTAGATTGGCGTTGCATGGCGCTCTTGGGGCGGCTAGAGCAAAGACCCCAACGCAACTTGCAAGTTGGTCTGCGCAACGCAATGTGTACGACATAGCATTGCATTACTCCAGGTGCCAAAGACGGCGGAGAATTTTCGCCGACTTTGCACAGGCGAGCATCCAGGCAATGGGAACCTTGCCAGGGATTCCAGGAAGTAGTTTCATTTCATCATGTCGAAGACACAGGGTCTCGGATTTCCATGGAATACAAGCAGACTGCCCTGACGCTGGTGGAAGCTAGGAGAGGTGGGCTGCTCAGCTTTGCAAGGTACCACAGCGCGTGGTAAACCCTTCCACTACAAGGGCAGCATACTGCGCCATGGTAGCAAGGACTGGAATGGATAGTGGCTTGCTGGTTGTGGGCAGGGAATGGAAGATTACCTGGAAGCTATCATACTGACTATGGGGATTATATAGACCCTGTTATAATCGGCAGTAATAGGTATCCCTTCGAAGAGAAGGCTAATGAGACTTGGGTCTGTCATTGAGTATGTGCAGCCGAGCTCCAGGAATTCAGGTTCCTGTAAGCCCTAGTCTCAACTCATAGTATGCCCCTTAACCTAAACCCTAAACCCTGTATAATCTCCTATATACCCTCATTTGAGGAGCTTAGACCCTAAACCCTAAGCCGTAAATCCCCTATATAACCTCATTTAAGGAGTTTAGACTCTAAGCCCCAGATCCACTAGATAACCCCATTTACGGACTTTAGACTATAGCTCTTGTGAGCCTGGCCTGCACAACTTTGGCTGTCATCTGCTTGGCATTCGGTACATTTGCAGGGGCCTTTTTGTGCTTGTTCATTATCGTGTACAGCCAGCAAGTCTCCAACATTGTGAAGTGCTGCCGTGGCAGATGTGCATCATTGTTGGCAAACTCCATCCTGCTTCAAAGCCCGATTGCCTTGAAATGCTAGATTACAGTTTCATAGGCGGGCCCAGATCGTGGCCCGATTTCTTCCACACCTCTCCCCATTTGATTCAGAATATCGAACACATTTTAGCCATCCTGGGCAAACTCCATATGAGCAGCTTAGGCATCGCATGATTCCAGATCTGATGATTCAGGTGCGTGGCTTAGCGCAGCTGGCTGAGGAGTCTTAAGGTTTACCGTTTGCGGTACATGATCTTTACTAGGGTCATGTCGAGTTGTGTTATGCTTGAGGCACCTGCTTCAAAAAAGAGTCGCCAACCCAAATCTCTGACTGGGCCAGGGTGGCGATTTCGAGAACACAAACGGGCGGCGGGCTTGGATGAACAGCTAACGGGGGATGTTTCAAGGTAGCGGAAGTCAGGGTTTTAGGTACAGGGCTTAGCGTTTTGGTGACTGTGGTGTTGGTGCATGTTGGTAGATGTTTGGGAAATACTGGTGGATGTTTAGCTCCATAATGTCATAGTAGCATCATGTCCCGGGGCTTACAAATACACATCTCTTATGAGACTCACACATTTAGGGCGGCTCGTGGATACCCCTTTACAGTGTCCCCCATGTGTGTAGGACGAAGCCAATTCTTACAGGCCCCCAAGAAGAAGATTCTGTGGGCATCATGTACGTAGGTGCTGAATTCATCCGTCCCTGACGGATTGCGGAGAGATTGCATACGTCTCGAAATTGTGTGTTCTCTGGGCCCCTTGAGGCTTGGATTCTCTTCCATTTTGGGTCAAAGAGGGAATCTCTGCTTCCGCTTCTCATTCATCGTTACCCGCCGGGACATTCGAAGCCCTCATTCCATCACTCCTTTCCCCCTCATCCCTTACCAGCAGAATGGCTGCAAGGACAGGCGGAGAATCCGTTTGGTCCCGCCGCTTTCCAGACGAAGGCTTCAGGGATCCGGTCTCGCGACGAGGCTCGCTCTGCAACTCAACAGTTTCCAGTCCTCGGGGCAGGGAATGACCTTTGGATAATAAGAATCAAATGCAAAAGAAATGTACAATTAAGTTCACACTGGGGTTATTAGGGGTCCGGGGCTTGGGTTTAGAGTCTAGGATCCTTCTTCTTGGGCATTGGAGATAATGAGGGCAGCATTGTAAAAGGGACAGGAACTTTGAGTTGACATCTCCCCGTATCATAGCATCACGAAATTTTACTATTCGTATTATTTGTATTACTCTCATTACTGTTAATATTCTTATTACGATTATTGGTCTTATTACTATTGTTAATAATATTATTCCTACTATAATGGTTCTACTCATCATACTTGCATCATGGAAGGTGCAGAGCATGAGCAGACAACCCAAAAGACAAAGGATATGATGAGAAACCGATGTTCCAAGCATGACCCTTGCAGAAACAAGAGTCGAGACTGTCTCCATACTGTGAAAAAGCAATCCACCCTGCCATCACTAACTAATCACAAGTTGCGGTGTTAAATGCAGTGGCAACCTCTCTGTTTGATCAGGTCTTCTTTGCATGGCGAATGACGGCCCGAACACGAACGGGTCCAACTTCTTCGTGTCCTTTGCTGGTGCAGAACATCTTCACAGGAGTGCGGACCATGAGAATGCTTCGGCAACAGCTCAATATGGGAGCTCGGAGAACATCATTCTTCTGCACGCGCCTAACTAGTATGTGGTTCAAGCCCGCAATAACATATCATTTACGCGGAGACACATAGGGTCTTTGCTAGATATCAGCTGCATAGGCGGACGCACAAGCCCTTTTCATGCAGCACGTTTATCCACGTTCGGCTCAGGCTGAAGTTAATTCCACTTGACAGCGTATCCGCTTCATAGCAAGTTTGGTGTTTGTACAGCTACACGCAAATTGACCGCATGTCCTTAATTTTCAAAGTACCACCACAGTTCCAGCGCAGACAGCGCTGGATTATTCCCTAGTCGATACCAGCAGCAGAATCTTTCAGGCAGCCAGAAGAAGCAGCAGCATCAGCTGAACACGTGCCACACCTGGCGCTGAAAAGCAAAGATGATGGGTTCATAGCCACGAGTTCAAAGCCGATGCCATGGCAGTCGCCATCTGAGATTCTTGCACCTTATCAAATTTGCTTTTGCTGCTCCGGCAGCGCCCCATCCAGGCATGTGAGTGCTGTGGTGGGTGCCTTGCGGGCGTCGTGCTGGTAGGCTGGAAATGGTTTCTCTAGTCAGAATATTGATATCAGCTTTGACAGGTGCAGGGATCAGGTATATCGGCCAACTGGTGCAGCCCTTGCCTCATGAGGACAGCCCACTTCAAACCTGACACGAGCAAGCCTGCAGCATTTGTTTGTGAAGAGGCGGCGGAAGCATCTGCAAGCGCAAAGCCGCCAGGGACCTTGCTATTGCACATTTCGATTTGAAAAAGGCTTCTGAGATGTCACCCCCGAGGCTCAGCAGCAGCGGGTCGGTGCAAGCAGCGAAGGCAGCAGTTGTGGTACTGATCCTGTGAAGGCTGTATCATGGCGCAGAAGCTACAGTACCGGAAACCTCCAGCCTGCCGAGTGCATGTACGTGAACATCAGCCGCATGTACTAGAATGCTTGCTAAGTTATTCGAACTGCTGCTTGGCTTGCAGACTGCGGACACTGCAGCCAAGCCAGAGGAGTCAGCGTGGTGCAACAAGCCGTGCCTGCTCAGACTCAGACTTTGATCAATTGAATCTTCTTGCCATGCCTGCGCGGGTGCAGGACGTTCATCCCCTCGAGCAACCTGCTCAAGGCCTGCTTACTTTGCCCAGGCTCGAGAGGCCCTCTGCTCTTTGCAGTGCCCCCAGGCGCGGGTCAGGCCCAGAAGGAGAAAGACCGGAGTCCTTCACTGAGAATATGAGTGTAAGAGACATGCGGCTTGAGAAAAGCTCAACAGAACAAGCTTCAGGGCCTTCCCACAAAGTAGAACAAGATCCGCTGAGGCGAGAGCACGTGCAGGTCCCTCCATGCCTTGTTCATGTTTTGATTGGTCAAAGGGTTGGCTCAGCCAGACTAAGTCAGGAAGATTTCATGTTGCAACCTTAGCCAGCAATGGATTCTGGCGCTTCGAGGTTGATATCCATATTTCTTGCGTGCTGCAGATGTGTTGATGCGATTCACGTCAGCCAGCTCTCTGAACTCGCAGAAGCAGTGGCCCAGTATCAACACATGGGAGCTCTGCAGTCTTCGAATATCTCTTACTTTCAGGACCTGTCTGCTCAGGTCCGTGGTGAACACGCAGCGGCCCATGGTTATCAAGCATCACAGAATTGCATGCCTCAGTCCATGCAGAAGCACCTTCGCTCCGCAACGACGCGCGACGTCGAAAAGAAACTCGGTAAGGGCAAGCCTGTGAGCTTCATTCGTATTGGTGATGGCGACGTCTTTTGCCTCAGTGGGTCAGCAGGTTCCAACCTAGAGGGCATCAGCTATGCCGCCCACAAGGCCCAATGCAACGACCTGGCAACGTCTCTACAACAGCTTGGTTCGCACGATGACTCCAACATGTACGTCTTAGTTGGCACTTTTTTCTTATGCCGTAATGGTGTCGGGTCAGACTTTGATAGTTTCCTCCAGACCCATGAGATGCACAGCAACTTCAAGGGCTTTATCACCTCTGTCTTTTACTTGGATCTCACCGGCCGAGAGAATCCTTCTGGAAGTGGGAACTATGGCCCTCCGCCAAATCCTGTCGTGCCCTCGACATTTCCTTCGCTTGTCGGCCGGAAAGTGGTGGTTGTTGGACCGCGACACTTGCAGAAGCTGTCACACACTCTGAATACTGCAAGCTTTCTCGAAGCCTCCAATGCAGCAGACCGTGTGGATAGTCTGGTCCAGAAAATGAGGCTGGAAAGCGCCAAGTGGCCGAAAGAGAATGTGGTTTTTCTCGTTTCTGGCGGGTTTGGCGGCAGACTTGCCATCCTGAAGGCCTTCAAGCACTTGGGCCATAAAGACAGCTTCATCGATACAGGGGCAAGCCTGGACGGCTTTGCAGGCGAAGAGAGTCGCAGCTTCAATCAGCGCGGTCGCCTCTGCAAGTTGCTGCCTCAATTCATGGCTCCAGGCCTCTGCACATGCCGTGGAAATGACTGCAGCGCCGCCTGAGCATCTCCAAAACAGATGCGTTCTGAGTGTGCATAGTGGACTGGGCTTTTACAAGTGGGGGTTGAGCATAGCTTACTTCCAGACAAACATGGTCAGACAGCTTTGCAGTGTCTGTGGCAAGGTCGAGAGCTCTACGATGCCGCTTGGCAGGGAGATTTCGACGGCGTTTTTGATGCCCTGGAGGTGCTGCCATGTTCATTTCTGACTTTGACGAGCCGCTTAGAATTTTTGCGCTGAGTGGTGATGACTGCCTCAGGCGGGTGCAGACCCTTATGCAAAGTATGGGGTCCGCAAGATCACGGTCCGCAGCCAAGACGTAACATGTCTCGGGGAAGCTTGGCCGTCCGTGTCCAGCGTTTGAATTTGCCACTTGCCTTGCAAGCTGCTCAGGCGTTGCACGTGGCTGCAAGAACGGGAAACCGTCAAATCCTGGACATGCCGGAAGCTTTGACATGAGCATGATGCGGTCTTTGTCGATGACTCTCAGCTATGAGCATGAGCTATGCATGGCACATGACGGCTAAGGCTGTTGACATGGGAGAAAGCCCCAAAGCCACAGCTTGACGTTCAGAACAAGGATGGGACAGCCTCTGTGTCTGAATTCTTGATGCCATGATACATAGGAACCACATCCATATGAGCCATAGTCTAAACTCTTAGTTTTTCCCTGAATATCCCCTATACAAGTCTCCTATATAACCCCCTTAAGAGTATAGAATGTAACCATGCGCGCGCCAGGATGGCGAAACACCCCTGTTTGGGGCCGTCATCGAGGGACATGTTGGCACAACCCAGGCAGCGGGGTCAGTCTGAATGTCAGACCATATGCATGGATTGCAGATCTGCAAGTTTTAAGTTTTACGATGGTTTTTTCCGGTTCAAGGCGCTGGTGGATGCGAAGGCGGACGTGAATGTCAAGGACAACGAAGGCCCCTCTTTTTGCATGGTTGCTCGTCTTGCTCTCATGGTGCAGCCCCAGCCGGCTGCAGCCATTCTGCATTGGGACTCTCTGCAGGCCGAACTGTATTGTGCATTGCGCAGCAGCGGGAGCAGCAGGAGAACATGCGCCAGCACAGGAGCCTAAAGCTCACTCAGCCATGGATATTTGTGCGCAGGACTTCGTTGACTTTCTCATCAGCAGGGGTGCGATCGATTCGGAATAAAAAGTTGCCGGATCCATGGGCAAGCGGTCATTGACCATGGGGAGCAGTGGGCAGCAGTGCTTGCTGTCACCTTCCAGGAAGCACGTGGTCTTCGGAGAAGTCTTCAGTGGCCTGGATCTGTCAGGCACTCGGAGCATCCTCCTTGAGGTGAGGTTGATGCTATTCTAAGACCTGCAAGTCATTCTTCATGCTTCGAGATTGGATGAGCTGGAGAAGCTTGAGACCAACGAGGAATGCAGGCCATACCAAGGTTATGTGTACGATTGGACCTAGAGATTTGATGGAATTTGCATTGAGGCCTTTGGTAGACTGCGTCATTGTGGACTGCGGAGCGGACCAGCAGCGCATCACAGAAGGCTGCTCTGATGTCTTTTGGGAAGTGCAATCACTGCATCTGCCGGCAGGCGCCTAGCCGAGGAGTACCCAAAGATGGTATTGCAAAGAAAAGTTGGCGGTGGTTGCTGCAACATGGTCCAAGCCACCTCCTTGACTAGCATTTTGGTGGCGGGTCTTTGACAAGGTTTGTCGGTGGCAAGGCATTTTACCGGCCCAAGCACATGGCTAGATGTCATTGGAAAAAGTTTCTGAATCAGCAGAGCTTCACACTCGCACATTGCGGCCATTGTTAATCCGTAGTTCCTTTGCGGAATCCAGCTGACAGTTGTGAGCAATCACAACCTTGGCAGTGCCGTCACAGTCAGCCGCAGAATCATGACTACCCACCAACGCAGGAAACGCTAGCAAAGACTGCCAGCAACTGCACCGCTATCCGCTATCATCTCCTGCACCCCACGGACGGAAGCACCACTTCCATGCAGCAACAAGACCAAGCAAACAACATGAAGACCGCAGCAACAGCCACGGCAACACTGCTGCTTATTGTACAGCGCACAGGATGCGTGTTGCCCGGCCATGTCCGCAGAGGCAGCTTTGCTTTCGCCCAATGCCAGCATGTTCATTCCAGACATGTTGAGTCTTGTGAACCACAGTCTAGCCCTTCTTGGACCTCGATGCCTTTTTTGGGCTGGGAACATTTGGCTAAAGCTGCCCGAGTGCTTTGGCAGCTGCTGCTCCTCTGGCGCCTGCATGCGCATAAGATGGAGGTTGAGCCCCAACAGAGGTTTGAGCCGCCTAGGCGCCAAAGCGTGATGACTTCCTGAGTCAGCCCAGCAGACATGTCCAACATGCTCAGCATAGGAGCTTCCAAAAGGTCACGCGTCTTAGATTTCTAGATTGCAACAATGCCCGATTCCGAGCCGCGCGAATGGGTCAGTGCCTTGGACAAGGAGTCGGCGATCTCAACCATGGAAAGTCTGAAGTGTAGAGGCTACAGCCAAGAGATGCGCTGTTCATAGCAAGTGCCTTGGCCGAGGTTGCGCCAGCGCGTATCGAAGTCCTTTACGAAAGGAGCGCCGCTGGCTTTTCCAGAGTTTAGCATTTCATAAGTGCTGGGTCTGAGCAGGACTGCTGGGAATCAGTTCGCCGGCATCAATCGGCCCACCAGTGGACCAAGGTATGAGGCACGCAACCTTCACAGCTTGGGAGGTATGCACATTTTTGAGTCAGTTATTGCACAGAAACAGGACAAACCGGATGTCAATTGCAGAGAGCATCCCAGAAGCGCTATGACTTTGAGAGCACCTCCATGCCGCCTCCATAACTCTTGGTAATCCCTCTATCGCTCCAAGAAAGCCATGCTCTACTTGCTAGTGTCTACAAAAAGGTGGATGCACATGGATTCTTTGAAGGGCTTGCGGGGGGTATTGGGATACAGCAGGCCTTGGGTAGTCTAGAA
The DNA here is from genome assembly GCA_905231905.1 of Symbiodinium pilosum. Taxonomy (NCBI): domain Eukaryota; class Dinophyceae; order Suessiales; family Symbiodiniaceae; genus Symbiodinium; species Symbiodinium pilosum. The sequence goes on from CAJNIZ010042693.1 coordinate 133,939, forward strand.
GATGCAACCTAGTTCTTGGCTGTATAAGCAGTCTAAGACTTACTTCCAGAATTCCGGGTGAGGCAGGCATGTTTCAACCGTGAGCTGAGTCCCCAAATTTTAGGGCTCCAGGCCCCGAAGCCGCAAACCCAAACTGCAAACAGGTAGATCCGTGGCCCAAAGCCCCAAAACCTTGAGCCATAAGCCTTGAACCGCAAGAGGCGGAGTTGGAGAGGGGTTCATCTCCTCTGCAGCCGGCTCCTCAAGGTATTGGGATGAAGGGTATATCTGAGTAGTAGTTTATTCTGGGGTATTATGGTACCCAATACAGAGTAAGATTGTACCCTCCTTTTGGGATATAGTATTTTATACAAGGAATATAATCTACTAGGTTCAACCACCATTAAAAAACCGCTACTCATCTGGAAAGAGGAGTTCCTGAAAAAGAGTTTAATGAACTGGGGTTTCCCAAACTTCGGGATACTCTTTTTTCGGGGAGTACCAAAGGTCCATCTAATTTGGTTTCCACTATGGAGGTTCCCCCCTTTTCGGTAGCAGTAATCTAGGCAGACTCCAATCTGAGTTAGGGTGCTCCTGAGGGAGTCTGACAGGTGGACATAGGGTTCCTTATGGCTATGTATGCGGAGATATTGACGAAGATAGTTCCATTGCCTTGTAAGTCACTTGGGAACCAGAGAATGCAGATTGAGCGAAGTACGTTGAGTCGTCATGTTCTCAGATTGGGAACGAGATCATATTATCTCAAGCCCGTAAGAAACATGCTAGTGAGCACCGCAGGCTCAATAAAAAGTCAATCAGCCAGACAACAAATGAAAGTAGTGGCTCATGTAGGCTGTCGCTCATCGGGTTTATCGGTTTATCTATAAAGGAGACGAGGGCTTTGTAACAACTGTGTGCCAATGTATGGCTGATTGATTTGAATTTATAGTGTGGAGCACGCAAAAGGGGATGTTAAAGGAACATACAAGGTTTGCACTCTTGACCCGGGGGCTGTTTTCTGGGAGAGTCCATAAGAAGGACTATGACACATTGGCGTCTACATGGGGCCCTTGTTTATGGAAACTCCCATAGTCAAACACCAAACTTGTACTGCACCCAGAGATGTGCCTGTACCCATACGACTGGGATTTGTTGCTGCAACACGCTCTGCATGAACCTGCTGCGTTTGAGACAGTCTTGTCTGTAGTAGCCAGGTCTGCGGTTTGAGCAGAGCATGGCACAGGAATGGAGCGGATGCTGGTCCTCGCTGAGGACTTGCTTGAGGTGAATGAGCACCGAAACAATCGGTCAGACGTCGGCCGAGCACGTATCTTCAGAGCTCACTGCCTTAGTAAACTTCGGGAACAGGCCGAGACCTCTCCCGTGAGTTCTCGGGACTTCTCAGAGGCACTCCATCGAGCAGAACGTGGGTTAATTGCAATGGACGCCTCTGCAAGCGGGCTGACACTCGCACAGCAGATCAAGGGGGCCCTGGAGAACTTCTGTACTGAGCTTCGCAGGCTCGAGGCAGAGGCTTTGGCTCTGGATCGGCGCAGGATGGAGGAGTTACCTTTGCAGCAGATCCGCGGAGCCGCGGCCTCCCCGCACAGGAAGCTGGTTACCGTTCGCATCCAGACCTTCAGCGGGGCAGAGTTCCAGGTAAGCTGTGACTCGGATGCATACTAGGAAACAGGGTGCGTCGTTCATGGTGCCTTCTTTTTTAGACCATGATCCCTCAGGCGGCCTGGATGAGAACCTCATCTGCCTAAAGGAATATATCCACTCAAGTGGTGGTCCATGCGCGAGAGATCAAGAACTCGTGTGGTCCCGCAGCGAGCTCGCCTGGATTCAGGAGTTGGAAACGCGAATCAGCGACTCTTTCTCTTTGTTCTACTTGGGTATCACAGAAGCCTGGCTTGCTTTAAGTAATTGTTGGAACTTATCAGCGGGCGATCCTTTTCTGGGGGGTTTGAAAGAGGGGCCTTAATGTGAATAACGCCCGTATCAACAAGACCGCAAAGCCCATGAAAGATAGCCACACAAGTGACTGGAAACTTCATAATCTTTGTCAATTCTGCCAGTCCTGGTAACCGTGATTGAGGGAAACTCCCCTACATTGTTACGACCTACTGGCATGAATCCGTGACAACGTCTGTGCTACTGACTCCAAGGATGGGGATGCTGCTATCCTGTACTATGTGAGGTTCTGTCACCAGTGCAGAGGCAGAGTGGAAGCAAAGTAAGGTCAGGGCGAAACAAGTCAGGGTTGCTCAAGGTAGGGGTACTCCTAGGGATCCTAGGATACCTGGCGGCTACAAAAGGCTTATACTGGCCGACCTGAAGGCGAATGTAGAATGCAGAGATCATTACGAGGACATGATTAAAATGAGATGAATTCTCGTGATTGGTGCTGTAGTGTACGGAAGATGAAATAATTTAGTGCCTCCTGCCTTACACAGGTGCTTGCAGATGCTTGGAATGTCATGGTCGCGGACGGCGCGGCGCTTGTAGCGCCTGTGGACAAGTACGGCCCGACTGCATGCAGTGTGCTGGACTGTGGCTTGTCTTGGGATAGTGAAAAGAAAATGGCAACTGGAATATTACCCCCAGGTTTAGGGTTTTAGGATTCGGGGTTTAGGGTTTAGGGTTTGGGGTTTCGGAATTTTACCCCCCAATAATGGAGAATCAAATGGAAGAGAACATGTTAAATGAAATGGACAATGGGATTATGTAGGGGCTTATAGGGTTTATGAGCTGTAGTCTAAACTCCTTTAAAGGGGGTTATATAGGGAGTTAGATAAGGGAGTACTATAGGGGTTATTCAGGGGGATGCTAGGACTTTAGACTATAGCTCAGTGTATTCTGCCTTGATCCCAGGTAGTCCAGTTGAGTAGACACCCTTCCGACCCTTCCTCTTTTGATGCCTGCCAGAGCGGCATGTGGAATTTCGGCAGACTTCAGGAGCCACGAGCTGAAAAACACATGTTTGCCTTGGGGTTTGTAAGCGAATGTGTGAGGAGTTGTGAATCTCGAGCAGGATAATGTCAGTTGCCCCATGTTTCGTGGAAAGCATGAACTTGGTATACGAGTGCTAATGAAGCACACTCCACGTCTGCTGTGTCTGTGTGCATGTGTCGAAACCTGCCTTGAGCCTTATTGGCTGGGGTCTCTTTCTCTCCTGATTCTCGTGGATGAATGCAGCCAGGCGTGTCATCAAACCTGTCTGTTACGTACAAGGGTTTGGCAAGCAAGAGTTCTCAGCCGAGGTGCCGCTGTCCAAACTGTCACGGGCAACCGAGCCTGTGCAACATTATTTGCAAAGTGTGTGGAGAATCGAGTGTTGCATGTGATTCTTAATCTGTTTGCTAAGCAGGCATTTCCTCTCAAAGAGAGGCGAGCCTGTCATTTTGTGCGTAGTATGTGGCAAAGCGTGAGGTGACGCCCTAGCAGTTGCCACTTTGTGCCCCTGGCTGCCAAGGTGAGATATGTTAGGGTTTACATGGAGTTACTGAAGGGATACATTATATTACCTAACTGCAAGGTCCCCGAAAGTAGCCCAAAGTGTTCGAACCGGAGGCAGTTTAAGGCTGCAGCCTTTCCTAGCTTCGTGGGTTCCAAGAGACATCCACTTTGAGCAGAGGACGCGGTGGTAAAACTGGCCAAGCGCCTCGGGCATGCAGACACCCATACTTTGATCATGTCATCTCCAACCGCAGAAGTCCTCGGAAAACAAAAATCCTAGCGGACAGGACTGCTAAAGCAGGTCCATAACTTCTAATAATCTGGGTTGCTGTTAAGGAACTTAAATTCAGTTACTATATTAGGGATGCCCTATTATTTACTATATATACCCATTAGGTAACTTAATTTAAGTTCCTTAACAGCAACCCAGTAATTCTCTGACAGCCCCACACTGCATGAATCTGTACTTTGGCTGAGGCTGTACTCGCTCGCCACTCCAAACGGCTGGAAGGTCGGCATTCTGTTGGAGGAGAAGTGCGCATGTTGGGAGTTGCAACAAAGATCACAACATGGGTTCGTAGTGGCTCAGCCACTACCATACCACAGCTGAACCTGATGTTTCTGAAGCTCCTGATAGCAGAATTCTTAAGCTGCTTTGAGATGGCCTGCAGAAGGTCAATCTAAAGCCGGCCATGCGTACCCTTAAGGTAGACCTGACAGCCGTGGCTGCAAAGGAGCTAGGTGCCGACTACGATGCTCACGTCATTAACATTGGCCAGGCTCTGAGTTGTCAGACTGCACACGCAGAACAATCCAATGCTCATGTTGCACCAAGGCGCGGGGCAACAGTTCAGCTCTGGCTTCGTTGGCCCCCGGCCCAGAGTGAGCCCACATGCACTGTCAGAATCTGCACAAGCAAGGTGCCAATCCCAACTCGAAAATTCCAGCCGCGGGCCGAAGGTGATCTTGCTCTGCTGCCTGCTGATGTAGCCTTCACGCGCAGTGGCAGCCGAGGCTTTGATTGACCATGATGGCCCCGGCGGCAAATCAATTGCCATCATGGACAGTTTGTGTTTTGCACTTCGGAATCAAGTTCCACGCCGAGAGCTTCGTGATAGTCTCACTTCCTTGTGTGCGTTTAACTTACGCTTTGCACTTCAGCCCTTCTGGGGCAGGAAGCTGCTGCCATCCTGGTTTATTTGGTGGAGAAGCACAGCTGCGACTTCTACCCAGCTGATGCAAGGCACCGAGCATATCTTCACCGTCCGTGAAAAGCTGTTGTCCCATGACCTATATGGAACTACTGGGGCCCTATAGCTTTGATGACCAACTTGAGAACTTGGTAAAGGGACATCATCTCCACATTGTTGCAGGCTACGGTGTGAATGCCTGCAGTGGCTTTTCTGGCAAACTGGCGGCCAGGGGTCGGCTACCCATGCAGTGCGTCTGTAACCGATACTTTCCTCCATTCTTTAGCCACCGCTGAGTGTTGAGTTTGCTTATTGTTATGGAGTATCATGAGACCACTCCTTGCCACGCGAAGCTGCTTGTAAGCGCAAGCTGCAGGCCCATGACTGGGAACTTTGGACACTTCAAAGTCTATGCGCCTCCTGGTGAGGACCGTGCCCATGATTTGGAAGATGCGGACGGACAAGTGCCAATTCAAATCGTAATGCCAGCGCCTGCTACAGATCGATGCTCGCAACTATGGCGTGGCAAGATACGGCATGGAGGCATGATGTGATTTTATGCTCCCAATGCGTGCACGTGCCCAGACGCATCTGCTTTGTACTGAGCCTTGCAGGTCCAGAGACTTTGCTCAGTATTGGCTTTTGCCTCAGATGTTGAACCTTTCGTTCTAGGTGGCGCCAGCTTGGCAACCTTCAGTAATTGATGTGCTTGCGACGTGGCATGTTTTAGTGCTACTTTCTCAGCTCGGTCAGCCTGCATGAGTCGTCAGTTTGCATACTCGGCATGGGATGCAGCGGATAGCCGCAGGGCCTTGGCATAGCGCTATCATGGGGAGGCTCCGTGGCAAAAACAACATCAATGGGAAGGGGCACTTGGGGCGGTGGTGGGGGTGCTCTTAGAAGCCTTCCCCACAGAAGAGCCCGAGCCAGTGAAAGGTTTGGTTTATCAAGATTTCCAGAGGACAGTATGGTAAGATATGGTAAGTGTGGCATTGCAAGGCCTCACTCGTGACTTTACTCCCATTGCTCAGGATCGGCATCTAGCCGGGTACGGTGATTTCACGGGCGATGCAGGACTGCGTCCGGAAGGCCGGGCTTCGAGTAAACCAAACATACCGAGAACTGCAAGTCCATGTGGTTCCGTATCCCCTTCTTTGAGAGATGGTTTTAGTAGTCGTGGAGGTCCGAGACAGTATCTGGCCAGCAGCTCAGCTGGCTGATGCTCGGATGTGTCTAGGAATCATGATGGCTCGCCGCTCCTGCTTTCGCGGCCTCAGGTCGGTGACAGATACAGCATCGCAGATATGGCAGTCATCCCAAGCACCAGCGGCTGCGCAACGAAATGCTGCAATAAGCGAATAGTGAGGCATGTTTCCCCTGGGCGTACATGCTGTTCGGCCACCACCTTACTTGCTCTACCTCTACCTTGTTCTGTTCGAGTTGCACTGACACCGAGTGGATCTCGCGGCTGCGCACAGGCAAGGGCTACAACCGGCCTAAGCAACCGGATGCGAAGGATTTGCTGACGTTGCTCTGTGGTGACCATGCTTGTCAGCATCCATGAAGTGATGTTTTCCAGAAATTGCTTTCAGGATTTCTTGAGTATACATCAGTATACCCACCTCAAATCCTGGGTGGTGGTGGGCTGAGCGTGTGTGTGCCTACAACGCCTGGCCCTACCTGAGCAACCTTTTTTCCCGGCTAGTTACAGTCTTCGACTTATGTTTGGGTGACACCAAAAACTTGAGATCAATGCCAAATACATACGCCGGATAGCGGCCGCGGAAGAATGCGGAAGGTTTGTAGAAGGAGCGGGCTTGGAGGAAGGGTCGCGGAAGTGCTGCAACAGTATTCCATGAGCAATTAAAAGGTACTTCGTGGAAGCGAAACGGTTCTCGGAAGCAACACAATATGCAGAATGCCAACAATCCAAGGGCACTTTGGGCCGCGGAAGGGTTTCGTGGAAGGGCTTTTTGCCTAATCTCCATTCAGGCAGGCTCTGAACGCTACCCAACAGGCGAAATTTCCTTTCCTTCCTCATAAGCTTAGTGGTGGTTGGTAGGAAATCTGGGAATATAACCCCTGTATTATCTCTATATTACAGTCCTATAATGGCTACATAATCCCCATATATAACATATTCCTTCCCCTAGTCCCGACTAACCACAAATAAGATAAGGCTCGGATAGCGGAACGACCAGCAGTGCAGCGTGGTATCCGAGTCTGCGTAGCAAGCCAAGTTCCAGCTTTCCAGGGCATCAATGTTTTTGGTTTATAGTCCCCCTTAAGTAGATAGAATATGGGCTAAATGGGGATCTTATTAGAAGATACCCAAAGCCAGATTATCTACTTAAGGGGGCTACACGGATTTAGGGTTCATAGGGTGTCTTTGAAGCGTGCACATATCATATGGGGGGTTTCCCAAAATTAGGGGTACATTCTTGGGGGCCCTCATGCGTTTGGAGGGTCCATATTCGGGTACCCCTGTTTAAGAAGATTTACCTATGCTATGGTGGTACAAATGTGTACATGCATCTACATAAAGATGTGCTGTTCGATGCCTGTGGCATTTGATGCCAAACATGCACATGCACTGCCCAAAGTTGAGATGTATCAATTGTGTGAGCCATGCACTTCTACTAGCGCAAAGCATGCACCATGCCCAGAACAGATTTGATAGCATTAATACAACACTTCGCAAGCGGGAAGCAAATCAGAGCTGCGTTGGCGAGAAAGCAGGGGTCCTTTGAGGCCGGCTCTCCAAAGCCGTGGCTGAACAAGGACTTGCTGATTGCAAAAGCTGAATAACTTGTTCAGATTTTTTTTGGCCGTTTGCGGTCCTGCACCTAAGGATCAGGCACAAAGTTCTTGATCTGCTGTCAGGACAAGAGCAAATCCAAGCTCTAATCCGTTCCCCGAGTGCAATGCTCATGGTGTGGAGAAAAATGACCACATGCTGCCCGAACTGCAAGTTTACTACCATCTCCTTTGACGAAGCGGCCGGTTTTCAAGCGCAAGAGATTGGCAGGTAGATGCCGCGCCAAATGCGCAGAATGAGAACAAGGCAGAAGAGGCCTGGATCCGCTTGGCTTTGCGCAGCAAGGCAGTGACTGCAGCTAGCTGATGTTTTTTGGCAGCTACTATATCTGACACAGACCCAAGCCACATGCTGCTTCATCAGTCATTCCAATGTGGGGAATGCTGCTCGCAGGCAGCAGGCGACCACAAGGCCCGAAACCTGAAACAACATTGCCGCATATTGCCGCCCAACATGCTGTTGAGAAAGTTCAGATGATGCTGTATCAGTGCTCCGAGCACGCTGTGTTTGGAATAGTCAAACATGTGCCCCGTTAGCCTTGGTGAGGACAGCGATGATGAAGCTGGCATCGACTTTGCTGCCTTGACGGAGGCCGAAGCACAGCCCACCTCAGAAAAAGCGAAGCCAATCTCTGTTCTGCTTTGTCACTGAGGCTCAGCACCGAGCTGCCACGCTTGGTGAAGGCGAGGCTCAGGCCGATGCCGGTGCCTGAGCTTCGTACCGAAATCTTCCTGACAGTGCTTATGCACGGAGCCAGTGTCAGGACCGGAAGAAGAGACGTGGTGGGGCTAGAGAGCCCGCATCTTTGGACCCACTTCCTCTGCGTGTACTTCGTAAAGGCTCTCAGGATTTCTTGCCGAAGTCTTGCACGACTCGAGGTCCGCAAAACGCCGCAAGCGGGTGAAGCGACGCTGCCCCAGACCCGTAGACCCAATGGGATCCGAATTGGATGATGCGCATTTTTCCGAGCGACTCTTGAATTGGACTCCTCAAGCTCAGGCGAGAACGACCTCATTTGCGTTAAGCAAGCAGGAATCGCGTGCGCCCTAACTTCTGAGGACTGTTTCGTATGACAGCCTGTTGCCTGTGAGTGCATGTTCTGGTCCACAAGGCGCTGCCGTCTCTTTCAGATGTCCTCAAAGGGGCAAAGCCTGCTGCATGCCCAGCACAGCTTCCAACCATTGCGTGATGCGTGATGGTGCCTGCACCGTGATTTGGGTATCTTGCAGGCCATCGTCATCCCCTCGCTCAAGGAGGCGCATTGACCATCATTGGAATTATGCTTTTGCACGCTACTTCGCGCTGGTTTGAGGCTCTCAAGGCAGCTGGAGCGGATGAGTCAGAGGCCAAAGACGCACCTTCCGTCCCTGAGGCAAGGGAAGCCGAAGCCCCCGCAGAGTCCTTGTGGTCCTGCCTGCGTTCAAGTGATAAACAGCTTGGACAGGTCCAGGGCGCTGCTGTTCAAGCAGAGGGTCCGCCAGAAGCTGCTGTCGAACCTGCAGCGACCACGGCCCCGGCAGCTGCTGAAGGCGGCTGGCAGAAGCACATCGCAATACGCCATCTTTCCTTGGTGCACGGTGTAGAACTTCAGAACTCAAGCCGGAGGTAAAGCAGAGCAACCTTCGGGACACAGAAGCACCATTTCATACGAGGCTTTGAACTCAGGCGAAGCAAAACAACTTTAAAAGAAATCACGCACATGGGTCAGGACTGCGTGTGCACATTAGAAGCTACCTTCTTCTGCTCCTCTGCAGTATCTGAAGACTGAAGCTTCCGCTGATGCCCGCAACCAATGTGCAGTCGAGACGAAGCTTCAACGGACTCAGGACGTCGATGATCCTGTTCCAGGCGAGAATCCAGCTGAAAGCTCCGAGGTCGCTGTCTCTGAGGCTCAGCTTTCCAAAGGAACCTCATTAGGAATTGTTTCTCGAGCCCGGAACAGTCACCTGCTGATCATCGGCAGTCTTACAAGGAGTTTTGAGCTGGCCTGCGCGGCTCTTCGCTCGCCCTTGCAACACATTCCAGTCAGCTTTTTGGCCGACCAAGGCGCCGGAGCCGGATCAGACCAGGCTCAAAGTCGCGATCGCGCGGATCGCCAAGGATTCGGAGAGGCGAGTTCCGCCCTCAGTCGCGGAAGAGCAGTGGGCGATGAGGCATCATAAGCAGCAAGTGCCCAGCCGAAGGGCTTGCTACCAAGGCTCGCATGGCAAAGGCACGTGTTCCTGCCGGGGTTTGATTTGCAAGTGCTGCAATGAGATGATGTGCAGGGTATGAACACGTGCTCGAGTATCAGAGCTGTGTCTGGCATGCGTATGAAGGGTGTCCCTTTCAGTTCGTGCGGATTCTCATTAACGTCAGTACAGTCTATACGTCGTGCTTTTGCCCAGCCGTAACTGGCAGGCAACGAATGCCCGGTCGGTGTTCATCACCAACTTGCCTTTCAAGGCGACAGCCGTGCCACCAGAAAGAGACCCAATCAAATCGTACTGTGTGCGACATGTGGGTTCTTTATGCGGGTAAAGGGCTTCTATGATTCTATGAGGCATAGTCTAAACTTCTAGTACCCCCTTAGTGCCCTATGTAATCCCCCATGAACATAACCCCCTTTAAGGAGTTTAGACTATAGCTCCTATGATTTTTTTCAGGCTGGTACAGCGCTGGCAGGCACAGGAGGAGGAGATCCGCAGCTGGCTCGGAAAAGCGGGTGAGATCAAGGGGCTCCGGCTGAACCGGGACAAGGCACCTGGCCGTGAAGCCATGTGAACCATAGTCTAAACTCCGTAAAGGGGGGGGGGGGGTCATATAGGGGATCATATAGGGGACTACAGTGGGGATACTAAGGGCGAGACTAGGAGTTTGGACTATGGCTCATGTTTGCCTTGTGTTGATGAGGATGCGCGTGAGAGCATGGAGGCCCCAAAATTTTTGTCTTTGCACAGACCCTGGCTTGGAGCATGGTAAGAAAATGCTCGGGATCGTTGATGGCTGCCTACCAGTGAATCTGAACCGCAAGCCGCTCACATCTGTTTTCTTGCCTCTGCCAGCAGCGGAGGTAACCACAAAAGCGCTCGGCTTTGGACATGTGCAGCTGGGGACCCAGAACTAGCATAAACCGCCGCGCTTCCGTGTTAGTTCATGAGTTGCGACCCCAGTGGTGGCAAACGCTCGCCGCTGCTGGCTTGATTGAATCTTGACCCGCGGCCGTCGAGCTGGAGTTGCATTCGGCAGTGTTGTAAGATTTCTTGTCTGGGTGTTGTCCCATGTCCCTACGCGATGTTGAGGTTTGCATCCACGCAGGATGCAGATGCTGCAATTTCGCAGTTGCGATCCCAGCCTTTGGCATTCCCCCAGTGTGCCTGAAAGTGTGGTTGAATTGAAGCCTTTATCCAGGTGCGACAAGGTGGAGCTGCACGGACGGGTCATGCGGTGTGCGCCAGTGGCACCCAACACAAAGTCCCCAGCTTAGTGAAAACACACCGAAAGATAGCCAGTGAAAGCTTATCTGCAGCTCCGTGCCAGACCTCCAATCCTGTGGGCTGCAGGTTCCAGTTTGAGCTTCCCGAGCAGATCAAGGCCTTTAGCGACTCTGGTGGCTGCATGTGTTGGTTTTGGTCCACAAATACTGTGGAAGCCGGAAACGATTGTTGATCTGCAGACACGAGCCAGCATGGGTTGATACCGTATTATTTGGTGTGGCAATTTTCGCGTATCATGGGCCTGGAGGTTTTGTGAATGGAAATGAGGGATTGGCGAGCTGACTAAGAGTTGGACCAGGGACCAGTTGGAGAATCGAGTAGTAGAAGTAGTGTGAGATGCTAGGGTGATGCGCGAACTCTTTGCAGGAAGACCTCCTGGGCCTCATGCGCGAGGTTCAAGTCTAAGAAAGCTGCATGTTTCTTCGCTTACCTTCTGCACGCTATGTTGTCATTGGTTTTGTTTCTTTGCGCTCATTTTTCTACGTCCGGCTGTGACTAAAGCTGCTGCCTACATGTTCCGGCACTTGACACCTGAGGCGTATGAAGGCAAGAACATCAGCACTATCAAGGACCTTCAAGCCCACACAATTTCAGCATGCAAGCCAACACTTGGCAGTTGATGACTTGTGGAGGATGCGTGGCAAAAGCGGCATCCAGGGCAGAAGCTCGATACCAAAAAGTTGCTCACTCAGTAGGATATCCAGCCTTTGCTGACGGACCCGGGTACAGGTTGAAGCAAGACTAGCTCCACGTGTGTGAGTGTGGGTAGAGATCTATTGAGATGGAAAATGGATGGTAGATAGCGACATGGGTGGTGTACAAAAAGGATCGGCGCTTGCTTCAATCTACGCAGCTCTGCGACCAAGGTGGGGCTTCAAGAACTTCTCATCCTCCATGAAGACTGTGGAAGGCAAGCACTGAATCCCTACTAGTCTCTGTTATATTGGGGTTATATCGAGATAATGGAGAAGAAAATGGAAACTACTATATTATAATAGGGTACATATTGACGAATCCCTACGAATCCCTACTCGAGTGAATGAGTGGCAGGTGTGAAATTGGAGCACCACTTGGAAAAAACCTTGACCTACCTGGCCTTTTTCGATGGGTCACCTGCCCACCAAGCATTCCTTGAGGACCAGAGCTGTTGTACAATGTAGGAAGTTCAAGATTCCAGGTCTCACTCAGGGGCCATGCCAGTATTACTATTTACTATTCTTCTTCTGCTTATTGCTGATTACTGGTATTAGTACTACTCTTATCACTATGACTAGTATTACTATGACTATTCTCAGTATGAGTATCATTACCATGATTACTGTTACTATGATTATTAGTATCATTTTGATTTTTACTGTGATCATAAGTACTATTATTACTGTTCGTATCTTTATTCCAATTATTGTTACTATTGTTGACTACTAGTATTATTATTACTACTACTACTACTGCTGCTGCTGCTGCTGCTACTACGACTACTACTACTACGACTACTACTACTATCACTATGACTAGTAGTACTTGTTACTTTCATTGGGCCTGGGCTTCCTGTCATCCTTTGTCCTGACCATCAGCCGACCAGGAGCGAGCCAAGAGGGAAGCCGAAGGAAAGGTGGCCATAAATCCTGGGCAGGTGGCGGAGTTTCAGGGTGTAGGGTTCAGGGTTCAGGGTTTAGGGGTTTAGGGTTTACGGGGTTCAGGCTGTAGGGTTTATCAGGTTTAGGGGGATCTTCCTTCCTTCGATTTTTCTTACAGGTGCTTGATAGGGAAAAAGGGAGTATATTCCCCATATAATCCATAACTACATATAACATATTCCCTACATTGGGGTTATCATAGTAGGGAATAATGGAATCTGTTATTTGGTGATTCTGGGGATTGTATAGGGATTACCTGCCTTATTCCCGATTCTCAGAACCAGTAAGTCTTTGCTCGGACTAGCTGCCCCCCGCACCCTGCCCCCTGCCCCTCCCCCCCTTCCGTGCCTTGTGCTCTCCAGGACAATTTTGCGTCAAACGCGCGGCAGAGCGCGGCGAACGCGGCAGATGCGGCGTGCGGTGTGGGGCGCTTTGGGGGTGGGGGCGCGGCGGGCGCGGCGAGCGCGGCGAGCGCGGCGAAGCTGGAACGCTGACCGGGTGGCTCCAAGCTCAGCTCTGTTGTGCAGGTGTAATGCGCGCAGTTTCCCCATGGTGTGCGTATCAGTGGGAACACTGCCCAGGCCTGGGTTGAAGCAAGAACTGGCAACACTAAATCATCCGTAATCCGAGGGTCGGATTAGTGTGGGCCCCCCCCCCGCCAGAATAAGAAATGGAGGGCGCCAGATTAAAAGAATGATTGCGGCTCCTGGAATTCAATTAAAAAAGACTAGGAATGCATTCCCGCATCATCGGGGCTCTTGGACCTCGAATAATTTAAAAATGAATAGGAATGCATTGAGTATCTCGATTTCAGGATTGGTCCCCCAGAAAATTT
>CAJNIZ010042693.1:147435-166571 GCA_905231905.1 Symbiodinium pilosum
CTGCAAGGGGGAGTAGAGGGGGTTTCTAAAGGGATCTGAACGCCCTGAGGCTGGATGCCTCGGCGAATTATTGAGGGATTACGTAGGGATTATAGTCCCTTGTTCCTTACCAACAATCGGTACGCCTAGGGGTCCAAGTGCCCACGGGGTCACCCTCCCCCTTGGAGTTCTTTTCGGGTTTATGTAGGAAATACTGGAAAAATTCATGGAAACTTGGGTTCTTGAGTATTTGCTACTGTCATTGGGTGCTTGGGTTTTTGGTAGGGGTAGATGTATGATTACGTCCAAGCTGCGAGGCTGATGTTCTGAAGCCGGAGAAGAAGCCCAAGGCCTCCAGCCAACAAATTGCACCGGGTTTGGAAAGCAGAGCAGAACGGATCATGCTTGCTTTGCTGTTTTTGCTTGCCTTTGGGGATCGAAGTCGCTGTGTGTCACTACCATGTCAGGTGCCAGGCAGGCATTTGTGAAATGTCTGGCGGTGTTTGCAAATTGGTTTGTAGCAGACCGCAGGAGAGAGTAACCGTCAGCGCATCGGGCAAGCAGCCAGCAAGCCAGCAAGCAAATGCTTTAGATTTTACATAATTCTCAAAGGATCAGCAAGCCCAAGTCAGGGTGCACCAATCGAGTAAACAGTCCACTGCATCTTGAGCCGTTTTTCAAGTGCCATGTTTCCAAATGCAGGCTTTAATTGCAGCTATGGGGGGTACAAGGGAGCTGGTGCGAAGATGGCAGGTCGAGAATGGTTCCCACCATGACAAGGCATGTGAGCTTTAGTCTAACCTACAAGGGTTGTTGAGGGGGATATTGGCATTTCAGACCATGACAAGGCGTGTGGCATCTGATCATTTGCTGCAATGAGAACCTGACTGACGCCCCATCCGGCCGGATGATCCACATGGTAAGTAAAACCTGCTAAACATTATATACACCCATACATCCATATATAGTCCCTATACAAACCCATTTTGGCACATGTCAACTTGCTGGCTGACGTTGTTCAGACATCCTGTGTGCTCTTTGTTGCAGCTGTGCAGGGATTCAGCTTGTAGAGCTCAAACTTAGCATCGTTCACCGGCAGAGCCGGCACTTAGCCTGAGCAGGTTGGGTATATGTTGGGATAATGGAAAATGAGATGGAAACTACTATAGGGATCAGGGGCTTAGGGTTTATAGGGGTTAGGATTTAGGGTTTAGGGAAGCTTTCAGACAGAGCGGCTTCGTGCCTGACCTACCTTTGCAACTTACACTGAGAGCCTGACAGCTTGCCCAACGCCATTGGCTTTTTGGGGCCAGTCAGAGCTAGCAAGTAGAGGTTCTTGTAAGACAGACAGACGGAATCACATGATTTAGATGCTTCCCGATGTACAAGCTCCACACGCGCCGCTGAAGACTCCACGCCGCATTCTCAGATTACTATTATTCGTATTATTACTAAATCGAATATTTCTAAATTCTATTAAATTATGGTTATTATCATTATTAGTATTACTATTGTTATTTTTCATCGGCTAGTCCACGCTGAGCTCAAACTGGGGTTGACCAAGGCCGCGCGGATGACTCGCAGAACCTCGGGCCCCTGGAAGTATTTGAGGAGTCCATACGAGCCAGCAGGCGCAATTGTTAGGACACTTAAGCATTGGGTCTAGGGCCTAGGGTTTAGGGTTTGGGGTCTGGGTTTTGGGTGAGGGTCGGGGTTTAGGGTTCCAGGGAGGATCGACACAAGGAGAAGGAGCAAGGGAATGCGTCTGCGGGTCTCGAACTTCAGGACCTCTTGCAGCGTTTCGTGGGGGGTTAACTGGTGATGCCATCATGATGTTGCTTAAGTTTCACATAGTCCATCAGAGCAACCCCGTATTTGCAAAATACTCTCCCTCATAATGTCCATGCAAACCTGGTATCTCAAATGGAGCCTCCGCTTTGAGATGGAAATGCCGTCCTGAAAAAGCCATAAGTTGCCACTCAACCCTCAACATATTCCCTAAACTCTTACACCCTAAACCCGTTGATGACGAGTTCGTGTTGGGTACAGTTGGAGAAGCTGGGCTGCAGGATTATAGGGCTGTTGCTACTGCGATGAACCACAGGGCTGAAGAAATGGCCCACCCTCAATGCTATGGGGACAACGTGAGCGACAGTACCGGGGATGATCTCAACATGAGAGAAGGCTGAGTGTATAGCTACCTTGTTTTTTCTGCAGTTTCCGGCCCCTTCACGCGTGTAAGTTATGTGTTGCTGAGCCTGGACTCTATGCTGCTAATTGCCTCCTCACACATGTAGGCTGTGTGTTGCTGTGCCGTTGAGGGGTGATGTTTACCTGAAGTGTGTTCCAAAGCCGTTTACGCTTGGGGTCAAGACGGAAAGGGCCTGCGCCCGGTTTGTCAAACCATTTTCGCTGCGTGCAGACCGAAAATGGGCGCTGCAAAACCAAAACAACAAACCTAGGCCTTAAACCCTGAACCTTAAGCTATAGTAGCTTCCGTTTTCTTTTCCACTATCTCTATTCATACCCCCATACTGCTCATAAATAAAACCCTATAAAACCCATTTTAACCCTATGAAAATTCACAATTTTCAGGCTCCAGCATCTGAGTTTCTGCGAGGTCCTCCGGAAGACGTGGGACGACCAAGAAGTTTAGGAACCCACCGGCTCTGGTACCCTGGCTATGCATCCAGTTTTTAGGGCTCCAAGTTGAAGTTTCCTAAAATTGTGGGCGCCATCCATGTTGGGGGATCCCCATTAGAAGGGCTATAGTATTTTGGGGGCTACATTAGGGTCCTCCTGTTTGTGGAAACTGCCACTTTGGGTTGGAGGCATGATGGGTTTATGGTTGGGCATCTGAGGATGGAGGGCGAGCATGTGAGAATGTTGGGGAAGACTGATCCACTCCCACAATGTGCCATGATGGACTCGAAAAAATGGACGGCCAGCTTTTCTCAAAACTTTTGAAGTGATACTGACTTCAACCCTATGATCGCCTTGGCGAGAAGATTCTGCAGATGAACTCCTCATCCGGCCCCTACAATTTTGTGTTTGCCTTCAGGCCGGCATCTCATGCAAGCTGTCTGGATTGGATTGCCGCTCAGGCTCCAAACGACCCTCTATAGTCCCCATTAAGTAGATAGAATATGGTGTGTATGGGGACATTGTAATATACCCAAAGCCATACTCTATCTACTTAAGGGGGACTCTAGCCCACCTTGCCATCGGAGCTCTTCTATGGGCTTGCAGGCGATCATTCTCAGTATTCCCATCCCTCGTGAGCACTCAACCGTGGCCTGGAATCCTGAATTCGAAAGCCTGTCAATCCCTTTATAATTAGTTTAAGGCAAAACCCCGATCCCTCATCCCTAGCCTGATATTGCAGATCCCAAGCTTTTGTACTTCTCCCTCAGCCCTGGTCCCACCCCAGACAGTGAACGCCTTTCTTCTTCTTCTTTGTGTCTGTCGCGATGCTTAGGCTCTGCTCTGAAAAAGTGGGTCATGCAACATCCCCGTAAATCTTAAGCCCCAAGCCCCACATGAGAAGGAGGGCAATAGAAATCCTACCTCCAACCTCCGGACCTTAGTTCCCATCCCCTAATCCTAGCCCCCAGACAGCAAACCCCACATGCCCCTATGCCACCTCCCACTTTCCATTTAATTTCCATTGGATTTTGCATTTCATTTTCCATTCTCGTGGCAACATTCCTAGATGTCCTCTGCATAATCTTAATATGTACCGTATTAGAATGTAATAGTTTCCGTTTCATGTCAATTATAAGTTCCTGTACTCCCCAAACCCCAAAACTCAGCCCTAAAATTCACGTAACCCAGGAAGCTTGGCTCGACTCCTCCCTGGAGGCTCAGAAGCTCAGCTCCAAAGCACCATGCCCGGAGCGGTTGAAGGTACACAGAGAGGCCTGCAGGTCTCTTTTTTTTGGTGGGTGGGGGGTGGGGTTTTAGGGTTCCGGGCTTTGGAGTTTTAAGGTTTAACGTGCAGGATTTGGAGATTTGCTTGAAGGATCAGGGGCTCAAGGCTACGATGCAAGCTTTCTAGTATAGTTTAGGAGACAGTGCTGTAGGTTCCTCAGGAGCATTGGGGAGTGTATATGTTGCTTGTTCTTCCGGGTAGCAGCAGCAACACCAGAAGCACCCCCAGTAGCAATCTCCAACTCTCAGCCTACACCCAGCGCCCTCAACCCCAAACTAAGCTTTGCACGCCTTGCAACAATGAGAGGCTCTCGCATGGCTTTGTGACCTTCTCCCGACTTACGGCAGCATCCTGTCTAGAGCGCCTCAGTTGCCGTAAAGACGTTTAGGGTCCTGTTTGGGGTTCAGGGTTTAGCGGTTGGGGCTTCTCTTTTTTTGGTGTCCTGTTGCTATAGAGGATCAGAAGCTTCTGGAGGGTATGAAGCAGGCAACCTAATTTCACAGATACATGCGCAGTCTTTGTACAGGGATTATCAGTGCAACTTGTATATATGACATTATGTGACTGTCACAGGGTGGGGACAGTGCCAGCTGCCTGACTGAGGTGCTGCATGAGGTTGATGGCGCTCTGCACAAGCTGGATGCTTGGCAGGCGGAGCTTCAGAAGATGCAGGGCATGAATCGCAGCCTGCCAACAAATGGAGCCTCAGGAGTTGAGTTTCATGAGACCCCACCCGCTTGTACAACGAACTGTAGCAGTCTTCTTAACTCGAACCATGTGTTGCTGAGGCACCCTGCAGGGCCAGCTGCGATCGCTTCAAGTCCTGCACAAACTTCAGGTGGAGGAAGCCTGGCCTCTTTGGCTGCAGTTTCAGTAGACGACCACATAGCACGGGGGCAATGACTGCTGGCATCTGCTGGCTGCAAGCGTATGCCCGTCACCGCTTCAGGGAGAATTCTCGACCAGGTCTGCAGCCAGACAGAGAAGTGAGGCGGACGCCAGGCCGATGGTGACACTGGAGAGCCACAAGGCGCGGCAATTTGCTGCTGATTGCAGCATTGCCTTCGAGCGCCATAGATGTCTGGTAAAAATAAGGTAGGATGTTCGTTTTTGCATCAAGATGCGTGGACCTGCGGCGGCTGAAGCTTGTTCGTGATGAATGGGGTTGGGCAGTTTCCTTCTACGCGCTTATCCCGCGCCGCAACAGCCCATCCCCGAACGCAAATCCAACTGACGTGCTCCCACTTGCCTTGTGCATTTCCGAAGGTTTGAAGCACGGGCATCTGCCAAGATGAGCATCCGCATGTCACCCAAATCTAGAGGATCCTAGCTGCCAGGCTTCCAGACCAGGGTTCTTGTCTGGTGGTTGCCGGGCAGGAAGAGACCCAAGCTGAAGTCACGAAGCGGAGACACGCAGAGCGCAAGTCGGTGAAGCTGCAAGTCGAGCTTGAGAGCGTCAGGCCACACTGATTTGATTGCTCGTCTGATGTCTTTGCTTCTTTCAGCGTTGCTTGAGGCATCAGCTGAAGGACAGGGGGCTGTATGGTGAGTCTTCAGCATGCAAATGTGCAGGGGTGGAGACAGTTCTCGCATGTACATGAAAACCCAGACTCCGCCAGGAGCTCGAAGTCAAAGAGGCTGACAAAGCTGCGGCCGAGGAGGAAATGCAGAGGCCGACTCATGAAGATCTTGAAGCAACAGCGTGACATACTAGTGGGTGTTGTGGTGACGCTTTTCTTTCAGCAGCATATCAGGCTTGTGGAGCAGAGGGAGCACATGTCCCACAAGGTCGAAGCGTGAAGGGCTGAGACTGGACGAGACTAGGCAAATGCTAGACATTCTTCTGCTGTAAGTTTCTGTCCAATGGCACAACCACATGACATTCATATCGCAAGGCTCCAGAAAGAGCGAGCACAATTGCAGGCAGACCTCAAAAAGTCCAAGCCTCATTGAGCTTGTCAAAGGCATCCGAGGCTTTGTTCTGTGCCAACACGCCTGCGCCTGGACGTGTTGAACCTGGCTGATGTGTACGCCTTGTCCTGACAAGGTCACAGGAAGACAATGAGCAGCTTAGCAAGGAGCTGGACTCGCGCAGGGCTCAGGAACAGTCCACTGCAAGCAAGTTATTTTCTTCTCCTCGACTTCGAAGAATGAAGTTGCCCTGGAATACTGCTGTATAAAGCGAACAGCTGCCAGGAAATCTGAAGAGTGCCGGCAACTGCAGTCTTCTGCTGTGTGGGCACCTCAGTACTGCCAGTTTCCACGGTCCTCAACTCCTTTAGATGAAAGCAGCCGGCAGCACTGCCTCCTTTGGGAAGCTCTGGTTGCAGAAGGCTTCAAAACAGTACGCGCGTTCACCCACCCAACAGCGTTCATCATCGATCCGGCCGCAGATGTTACCAGTCTCACAGTGCTTGGGCGCCCTGTGGCATCAGTGCCAGCATGTTTGCTGGTCTTGTTGAAGTAGTTTGGCTGGTCACGGATAGCTCAGTCACAATCCTCGCAGTGCCTTCCCGCACTGTTACCACGCGTGACATTGGGCCTGACGGTGTGCTTTTGGTTCCGGCGTGGAATGCCCAATATGCTCCTGTGGATGAGATACGCAAGACATTCAGATTGCTAGGGCTGCCTCGCAGCAGACATGTGTGAGGCCTGAGGTGGACAATTTGCGCTTGGCTCAGTATTGCCTGAATGTAGATTTCCACTGGATTGAAATGATGTGTTGCTCTTCTTTCTGGAATGTCGCAACATGATTTCGACATCTCTGTGCAAGACTGCTGTGAAAGGACTCCTTCGCAATCCTTGCATAAGCTCTTTCAACCCCTAAACGAGACGTTCAGCAACTGCCGGCGGCAAGGCTGGAAGAGGCGGCGGCGTCAACCTTGAAGCCGCAATCTGCAGGTCCCTTGTTTGCAGCAGTAGCAGTCGCAGTATCAACACTGGCAGCTACCGCAGTAGCAGTGGCAGTTTGCACGGCCTGAGCCCAGCGTTGATCTCTGCGTGCAGCCCTTCAAGCTTCGAAGTCCGCCAGCAGGGTCTCTTGAGTTGACATACTGCACGCATGTTTGGGGGATCCATACTTCACCGACTTCAGAAATACTGTGTTGAGCTCGGTGGCTGCATGCTGTCGCCGCCTAGGAGAGCTGATAGAACTGACGCGCAACGTGTCTGTCAAGGCCATTGTGGGAAAGGATGTAGGACCTCATAATGCAGCAGGACGTTGCAGAGCTCAATCAGAAGTAGGAGTTTCGTGCACGTGTGTCACGGCTGCAGCTTTCGGGCCTGAGGGATCATGCGTGGATCGCATCGGATTTATGGCTCATACATCGGGATGACAGTGAAAATTCGAGCAACAATGATGCTAACGAACCATGATGGCACTAGTATGCACTAGTTATGGTAGAAAGTTGATGTTTCGGAGCCCGTTCGTAGTCTGTAGAAGATCCCTGCCTGCCCGGTGTAAAAGAAAACCCTTCACCCCAATCCCCACCAATGATCTTGGCAAGGCAGAAAAGCCTCAACCGACAACGCGGGAACGCCCGGAAACCCTGCAATGGTGCTGAAGAAGAAGAAAAAACAAAAAAGCGCTTAAACCAGCCATCAGGAGGCCGGAAAAAAAGAGTGAACCCGTAAAACCCACCAAGAGTGTTGACAAAAAGAAGGAACACCCTAAACCCAACCCATGGGTTTAAACAAAAACAAAGAATCCCCAAACACTAAACCCTGAACCCCATACCCTAAGCCCCAAAAAGCTGAAATCCCGGCTCAGCCTACGAGCTTCCTGGCAGCGGTCAAGCTGGAGAGAGATCCGACAGTGGCTGCCGAGGAGACACGGGGATGTATCGATTTTAACGTGAGCTACAGTCTAAACTCCTTCAAGGGGGAAATAGGGGATCATATAGGGGAGTACTATAGCGGTTATTTGGGGGGATACTTAGGGCTTTAGACGATAGCCAGTGTGGGGAAATATGTAGGGCTTTGCAGTCAGTGATCGGCTACTTGGTGCACATTTTGGGCTTGCTTGCAGATGCTATGGGCATGGGGGTTTACCTAAGCGAGTGCAACTATGCAGCATTACCAACAAAGCGCCCTTTGCCATGCTTTGATCATGTAGATGGGCCCTCCTCTCAGAGCCATTATCGCTATATAATCCCAAGCATAATCCCAAATATTATAGGGTAGTTTCCATTTTCTTTTCCATTATCCCTATATGATCCCAAATATCTTCAGGAGGAGGTCAGCATGGCCAAGCTGACATTAATCAGCTTGGACGTGTTACAAGCAGTTGGAAGGTGACAGACAAAGACAATCGAGTGAGCCTGCGGCAGAAATCAGTTACTTCTGTCTAGTTTGCGCCAAGGTAAGCAAAGGTAAGCAGTCACAGTGTTTGCTACACCCTACTACTTTGCGGTGCGGTTGTGTGGCTGTAGCTTCTCCACAGATGCTGAGAGGCCTGTTTTTTCACGTAGCCAGGAGACAGACTATGTCCCAGACCGGCCGGATGGCATGGCGTTCCGGGCCTCTCAGACCATGCGCCGAAGGCAGTGGGAGAATCCGCCACTTTGGCGGAACATCACAAAGCATAGGACGGTTCCAGTCCTGGCCAAAGGGTGTGCATTGTGGTTTGTGGATATTGTTTTGAATTCTGAGCTTTGCATCCAAATCTCTAGATCTGGTTGTTGCTGCAGATGTTCCAAGAACGGAAGGCGGCAGAATGTCAAAGTGAAGTGTAGGCACTGAAAGCAGAGCAGCCAAGGCAGAACTGGACGCTCAGCATTGACGAGTGGGACCGGGTGCTGACTTTCTGCCAGGAGCAAGAAGCGCTCCTCGATCCAGACAAGCACTTGTGATCATCTGCAATGCTCGAGTAGATGAAGCTTTGTTGCAGCGCATGTGACCGTTGGGGGCAACCTCTTGCATGCAGCACCATGCGGACGATCTTACGAAAGCTTCAAATTTGGTGCCCGCAGACATTTCTTTGCGCAATAGCCGTTGCCTCATGCATGCTTGTGCCACCAAGGTACCAGGTTTTCAAGAGCCACGGTAAGAAATATGTCAACATGCCCCTTGGCTGGTTGTCTTGTTGAGTATGTCTGGAGTGCATGGTGCAGTTCATACCTCTCCCGCCTCTTCCACTTCTTTGAGCTCAGGTACGACTTGAACCAAGAGTACGTGAAGCCATGGACACGAGGCTGTGTGCTTGATGTCAAAGCCACCTAAACCACAAACCAATCGGCCTTCGCTTCTGTCAAAGACTTTTTGAGGCGAGGGCTGCGGCGTTGCAGTCATGATGAGTCAAGAGCGTGAGGCACACCGTGCCCTATCATGTATCTGCTGTTTATGGCTACAATCCAGCTGTGGTTGATGGTGGGGACAGGATTCTGCGCAGCTGATGCTGTCACACGCCTGGGCAGAAGATGTCGAGGATGGCACACGAGCACAGATTTGGCTTGTAGCGTTGATCTTGGCTTTAGTCAGCACAGTCTGGCAGGAGTGTCAGTCTGCTGTCATGGAGCATGTCCGTCAAGCGGCGCTGCCGAGATGCCCGGTGAAGAAAACCTCTTACATTTTCACAAGATTCACGTTAAGCACGTGCGCTGCAACTCGATTCCAGCCACTGTGCTAGCAGGACTTGACCTGTCGTCTTTCGACGAATCCGAAACCTAATAGTCTATTTAGTCTATTCATGCAGCCAGCCTCGTGCTTATGCAGCGTGAGAACATGTGAAAGCGTGCTTCCAAGAGCTCAGGAGAGACGGCACTGTGGTTTTGTCTCTTCGCAAATTTCCAGGCTGGAGTGTACACAGGTGTCAGATTTGCGAAGCATGCCTAAGTTCAGCTGTGGATCTGTCCATGCTGGATTGTCATCCAGAGCTTGGATAGTTTAAATAACCCAGTCCAGGTTGGAGATGAGAGTGGCCCCAGCATCGAAGCCCAGCTGGGCACTGAGCTTGACTGGAAGGGCAGCCACGTTCCTGTTTACTTGATGCAAGTGAAGCTATGTGAAGCTCAAGTAGAGGCAGGTCTGGTTGAGTTAGAAGGCCTCCCGGATGCCCTGTGGGTGTGTGGCATCCTTCTTTGCTAGGCTCAGCCTAAAGCCGTTCGCCAGCGTCATCTCCTCTGCCAGCCTGAGAAGAGGAACAGGCACGAGCAGTGAGTATGATGCGTCTTGCGTTTCTGCAGTCTGTAAGCCTGCAGGCGGCTATGGGCTGCATGCCATACACACCTCAACAGCTGTGGCCCGTCAGCAGTGAGCCCTTGACCTTGTCAGTTAGCTTGCAAAAATAAGTCTGGGTTCCCTAAATGCAGGCTCATGCCATGTGTGTTCCTGCTTTTGAGTGCAAGCACGCCCGAGGACTTATACAAACGCCTGTGGTGACTTGGTCAAGCATGTTTGCACTTCCAAGGTTAGCTTGTTTGGTGCCAATAGCGCAATGAAATTTGTCAAGGTAGCAGAAAGGAAGCCAAGGTGCGTTCATGAAGTCGAGCGTGCCTTGAAGGTGCGACCGTGTTCTTGGGTTCCACAAGATTTCACATCATTTGGGGCTGGATGATTCTCAATGCTGGAGCTTGATTCGTGTATGCCGGCAGAGCGAACTGCCGTCCAACATGCTTTCCATTAAACATCAACTGCAGTTAATAATCGGGTTTAAAGATATGCTCAAGGATACACGTGGCAAGCTAGAACTCGCTTCAAGAATCTTGCAGACAAACAGGAACTCAGAAAAGCGCCATCCGTAGTTGTAATGATTGCAATCGCCCGCTTTTGGTCTCTGCAATGCAAGGTTATGTACATGATCGCACCCGTCAAGTGGTACTTTGATACAGACTTCCCTGAACAACATCACCCATGCTGCGTTCATTGGTCACAGGGTTAAATCATCTGAAATCGCAAGCACTTGCCAGGGCGACATTGATGTGAGCACATCCATGTCCGACAAGTACAAGGCCTTAGCTGACAACTTGGGTTCATATCGGTGATCAAAGAGAAGATGCAGAAATGCAGAAGTTCGAATACCTGTAACTAAAGCGCCTTCATAGGACTGAACTACAGTCTCTGGTATTCCATCTTCCCGAGCAGAGCTCGACAATTTTTTGAACGCTCGCATGCTACAGGAGCAGACTTTGCAACGACTTCAGTTCTTTCTGCACCTTGGCCGCGCTTAGGAACTGCTTGATGCGTGCCAGCAGCGGTAGTCAACCCAGAGGATGTGTCATTTTCTCTTTACAGCTTGTCCCGTTTGGCTTTATGTGGAACCCTCGTCCGCTGTATTATTCCATATTATTTCTCAGGAGCGAGTCCTGCAGTACGAGCACTTGGGAAGACTGCATGTGGGCAGCCAATGTCAAGGTGAAGACGATCCAAGCCAGGCTCTGGACATTGTGGGGATGCTGTTTTGGATGTCTTTGGAGGGATTTACTCTTCCATAGGTGAACGCTCCCTAAGGCATATGGAAAAATCCTCTTCGGTTGGGTGAATGCTTCTGTCTTCCCAAGCTTCCCATGGGGTCAGGTGTGACCGCATGGAAGATGAGAAAATGCTCATCGCGGAGATCATGGCTACGGGCGGTCGGCAGCTCTGAGATTTTGAAGCAACAGGCAACCCATAACAGCCCTCAATGCGCTTGTGACCTGTGGCTGTGCTTAAGCCCATAAGGCTTCGAACGTATCGATGCAACCATCGAGAGGTTTCGGGCTGAAACCTTTGGCCAGAACTATGTGGCTTGTTTTGAAATTGGTTGGAGCACCGCTTCACCAGTGCGCTGTCTGATCGGTAGGGGGCTACTGATAACTTAAGTGTAAAGGATTGAAAGGATTTCTCCCAAGCCCTTTCACTTGGGAGTTTCCGAGAACTGGTAATCTTGGGGCCCCTGTAATTCTGGAACCCCCCCACTTTCGAACCCGTATTGCAAGGGTTGTGAACTGAAACAAGATATCCTCTTCTTTCAATTTAATTCTTATGGCTCCTCTAGACCAGCCCCCTGTACCATGCCTCTACGGTTCCCCCTTTATTAGCGTTGATCAGCTCTAAATAACCCAAATTCAGGGAGAAGCTTGGGGCGAGGGTAGAAGACAGGTACAATAACGATTTATTCTAGAGCCCTTATCCAGGAGCTGATGCTCAAAGCTGTCGGGCGACATGGACAAGCGAAGCTTGGCAAGAGAAGGTGGCATGAGGGTTTCTGTTCGCGGTGCATCCTTTCTCGGAACTGGCCCCATGGGTTTGGGATGCATTGATGCATTTCAGTCAGAACCAGTCGCAGATTTTGCAGCTTCAACTCCTGCAAGCTTTTCCTGACGCTCTATCTTTCTCTACGAGTCCAGAACGTGTTCAGTGAGGTTCGTGCCACTTCCCGGCATAGGTAGGGAGTGCTACAGCAAACAGCCAGCCATCAGAGTGCCCGAGGCTCAAGTTTGCCAGCTTCGCGCGCTTGGAGAGGAAACTGATCCACAATCTGGTTCTCACTGCAGCCCCTCGCCCAGCGGGCCAGCGTTGATACTTCAAGGGTCCCACGATTGGACGGTGGGCTGCGCAGGACCCTCCCGTAGTCCAAAATAGTCCAGAGCAAGCTCAGGTTTGGAATTGAAACCGAATCTTGCTAATAGGCTGGACAGGCCCTCCTCATGCCTTTGTAGAATCCCTGTAGTGACCCCCCCGAAGCCCAGCTGAATTTTGGTATGCAGCTGAAGGTTCGAAGCTCGGGATCCTCTTTGGCGCATGCTCCTATGGAGCTCAAAGGTGACAAGGATCTGGTCATCGAGGCCCATCTTAAATCCACTGATTTGGGCAGTTCTACTTGTGTGGCTTCATGTCCATAGCTGGTTTCCCTTTGTTCTGAAGATGAGGCATACTCTTAGGTGTGCAGTAGTCATGTTGTTGATTGAATGCTTGCTGGGACCCCCCGCTACATAGAACTCATAGCACCATTCGCGCCCAAACAAATGGAGAATTATGTCACCATGAAGCATCTTCGCATGTTGAGGTTCGGAAGCCTTGACCTTTTTCCCTTGACGCTTCCCTTCTTGTGCCGTTAATTTGGCTAGGGCCACGTGCGAGGCCAACCAAGATCCGAGCTAAGACCTTCTCTGAAGTGCTCTGAGCTTTGCATCGCAAGGCAGTGAAGCAGAACGGCATGGCCCTGCAGTACGCAGCAGAGGAGCTTCTGCATTTAGAGTTCTCAATCTTGGCAGAATATTGGGCGCATTGCTCTCTATCACGCCTACAAAAATCAGGAGATGCGCGTGGATCGCGAAGTTGTGCTGGAAGCTGTGCAACAGCACGGCCTTGCCCTCCAGTATGCATCAGACACTCGTCTGCCGGAAAGAATTAGCCTTGGGGTTTGCTTTTCTGAACCGCTAGACTTGGGGCTTCGTCTTGGCAATGCGGCTCACATGCCGTGGCTTTGCATACCAAACTTGTCAGCTGACGCCGAGACTACATGCTACCAAATCTGAGTGCCAAGCCTTAATCATGAGATATCATGAGCCAAGATGTCATGTAAAGAGTCAAGCGCAGAAAGAGATATGGCGACTCGGCCACAGCTTGAACATTGCAAGAGGCCTGAGCTAGGGCCACCAGCCGTCACAGCAGTAGTAGTCATTCCATGCATGATGCTATAACCCACGCATGCAGGGGAAGACAATCCTGCAATTAGTGCCAGCTGATGTCAAGTATCAGTATGAGCCATCATTATTGACCCCAAACGGGTCAATGAACCAAGGGTTCTGCCTTGCTGGATGACTCGGTGGTGCTGGCTGCCGTGGCGCAGGATGGTGAGGCTTTCCGCCTGGCACCGGATCCTCTCCAGCGCTTTGAAGGGGCTCATGTGTGCCACAGGCTAAACTCCTTAAAGGGGGTTATAGATGGAATTCTGTGGGGACTGCTATAAAGGGGTTGGTTCCTGTGCACTTTCTGCAAGTCCCAGGACAGCATGAAGAAGAACCGCCGGATCATGGAAAAGGCTGTCACCACCAGTCCAAAGGCTGGGCAGGATTTGGGGACATGCGTTGACCAGAAAAGGCCCCACGAACCATTCTGCTCACACGATTTTCATCTCATTTCACGCGCTTGTCAGGCACTGCAGTACGTTCCGCACGAACTGCAGAAGGAAGCCCTGGAAGTGGTGAAGAGCTCACCCGAGGTGCGGAGGAACTTGACTTGTGCCATTTGGAGATGGCAGGGCTTTTACATAGTGATCCCATTATGGGGGTTATATGGGGATAATGGAAAATCAATGGCAACCACTATAATTGGGTTATATGACTCGGGATAATTAATTCTGTTTGGAGGCCGTCGCACAGCTGGAGCGGTCAACGACGATCGCGGGTATTGCTGCTCGGCTGCAATACCCTTACCCTGTGCAGCAGACCCTGTAAATCCAGTGCCACCACATGTACAACTGAATTTTCAGGCAAGGGTCTAAGCCCGCCAGCACATGCTGTGCACAAGGGATCAGCGCCACTTACTGATCCACGATGTACGCCTGTTTCAAACCATTAAATCAGGACTGTTAAGTGATTATGTAAGCAGATGCATGCAGCAGATATGCCCAGCCAGAGGGTCCCTTTTCCTGACGCAAATGACTGGAGCCCAGGTCATCCAAACAGTGGCTCGGCCGCGCCAAGTTGCCGTAAAAAGCCTGCGTAAACTCCATTGACACTGCAAAATGCAGTTTGCATACTTGGGTGCCACTCCGAGATGTCATGGCAGCAGCTGCTGAGGAGCAACAGGTTGAGCGGATGGAAGAGATAGCGGTGACTCGCAGGTGCACCGGCTGATGCCTGCATAGCAACCCACTAGAGCCTGGCGGGCGATAGGGCTCATGAGACACAATCTGCGCGCCTTAGCGCTAGTGCGCATATCCATATGCCAAGCGACTTGGTGCAAAGAACTGTCCCGTGAACCAAGCTCAATGAAGTGAGAGGAGGTGCTCCCATGCATCCAGGCATGCAGAAGTGGCCGAGAAGACCCAAGAGCGGTTGCAGCAAGCCATCAACCTGATGCGGCTCAGCTACATCTCAGATTTGGCAGCATGTATGATGTTGTAAGTTTTCTCCTTGCAATCTTATTCAGGCTGCTCAACAAGTCTTATACGGCCAATTCCTGATCGAGTTTGCCTCTCTGCCCCATGACTGTGGCTGAAGGAAAAGCGTGCGACCGCATGTGGCGACGCAGAAGCCAAAGCGCGCAATACGGCTGATGCTGCAGGGCCTGGAAAGTCTTTTTCAGAGTACGCAGGACAAAGTTGCCCTTTCCTGGTGCTTGCTTGGACAGAGATATCTCGATTCCTGGAAGTAAAGCTTGAAAGTAGGCAAAATGTAGAGCAGCAAAGCCAGAGTTTACTATGGTAGTTTCCATTTTCTTTTCCATTATTCCCTGTATTACCCCAATGTTACTCAATATAACCCTAATACATATAACCCCAATATAACCCTAATATAACCCCAATATACCCCTAATATAAACCCATTAGTAGATCTTGAGAGCACACTCGCAGCAGGATCCATCCGCGATAACAAGGGCTCGCCTTGCAGCTTGGAAGGAAAGCAGCGCAGACTCTGAAAGTGGCATGTGCAAGCAGAATGGGTACTAATGGGTTTATATTAGGGGTATATTGGGGTTATATGAGGGTTATATTGGGGTTATATAATATATACATATATATTAGGGTTATATTGAGTAACATTGGGGTAGGGATTGCGTAACTTTGTCATCTGCACCTTCAACTGAGGCGATCGAGAAACAGTTCAACACCACGACAGATGAAGAGAAGATGGATTACGTGGATGTGCTTCTGGATAGAGACGTTGCCCCTTGCGCGCAGCATCTGTGGGTACGGCCAGGTGTTCATGTACCCTGCAAACTTTCTCTTATTGCGCAGCGATGTTGGGAACTTCCTGGTTGCAAAATACCCTGAGGCTATCCACCCGGCGCTGAAGAGCTCCCTCTTCAACTGCCTGGCTGAGTACAAGTCACAGCTTACCAGCAAGGCTCTGGTTTCTTTAAGCTTTTGATGATTTCAGCATATGTGGAACATGGTGGAGCACTTTATGCCCTGCACCTCAGACCTGCACAGGCCGGTGTGCAAGCTGACTCCTCGCCGCTGCTTGCTGGCAGTTCGAGGCGTAGACTACACCTTATACATGGTCCTAGACCCTCTGTCTTCCATCAAGATCTGTGACTACGCGGGGTGAGCCTAAACCCTAAACCCTAAACCCCAACGCCGGCCAGCTTAGGTCTTCCCATCCTGTCAGGCGGCATCTGGATTGCAAATCAGTCGGTTAAGGCCTTTATCGGCTTGTGCCTGACGTGGTGAAAAGGGTTTTGGCGTGCTCACATGGAGCCTAAGCATTCTACATTGATTGGGTGTGTGTATGACACACATCTATATATAGATATATATGGTAGCATATATATATACACATAATATATGCATAAGTGCATATACATATACGTATATACACACAAGACTATATAGGTGAATTATGGATTAGGTCAGCAGGCCGTGGGGTCCCTATTGGGGACTACGTAGCCATAGCCTTACCCATCAGTGCGCAGCTGAGGTACAGCATGCAGGTGCCAAAGTTAGAGCCTACGCCCTCCATGGAATCCGAGCGCTCTGACCGCCACACGGGTCGGGCCTTCACTGCCGCCACCCAGATACAGTCGGACCCCATAGCCAAGGCTGCTGCACAGCCTTGAAGAGCTCAACCCTGGGCAACCNNCCCCCCCCCCCCCCCACCTCGCCTCAGAATGAATACTTTCCTCGATATATATTAAAACTGCAACATATCATAATATATTTTGATATATGATGATATATGATGATATATGAAAACATATTATCATATAGTATACTATATTTTACTATTGTGTTTGGAGGATTTATTCTTAGGTGCTGGGGGAGGTGATTATTCAGATTCAGCTCTTCAAGGCATGACATAGTGCCATGATAATGCCTGACACCCTCGGGCAGTCTGAAAGTCTGTGAAACATGACTTCGTCTCAAAACAGAACAGAACTGAACTCCACATGGGAATTCCCAACAGGTCTGCATAGCATGCACAATTCACTTCTTGGAGTATTCCCTAAGCCCTGAACCCTAAACATGAGTTTTTTTTTGTCGGTTCAGACTCCGAGGTTGGTGTCCTGTAGTTTTTGCGTAGAAGCCTTTTAAGTTTTACCGTGTGACTGCTTCCCTGGCAGTGTCTGTAGGAGAAGGCCTGTTTTGGGCAACTGTCAGCAAGATTACATTGTGCTTGGGCAGCGCTTTGCGAACGCACTGTCGCCCTCGCATCAGCTGCGGGGAAGCAGGTAGCCGGAGCAGAACCTTCTCATCAATATGGTGAGACAATGCGTGGCATCTGCTTCGAAAAATCAAGTCGACATGTTTTGCAAAGCCAGCAGCGCAATCGCAAGTATGTTACAGTACCAGAGAGAGCATTTGGTGGTTTCCCAGAATGGGGGGACCCCAATGTAGACCCCAAGATATTATAATCCTTGTCATGGGGACTCCCCAAAACCCTAAACCCCTAATTTTGGGAAACCCCATTTGACAAGCAGGAGGCAGTGGCCAATGGACACCCCCCGGAAGTCCAAGCCAACCCGACAAATGCCTCGCAGGCTGGAATATGAGCTATACAGTCTAAACTCCTTACGTAAAGGTTATAAAGAGGATGAAATAGGGATACTAAGAGTTTAGACCATAGCTCATGTGATGAGACTGATTTGAATAGTATTTTATTCGGGGATAGATGTCCCCAACAGAAAGTAAGATGATATCCTCCATTGGGGTATAGTATGTTCTACAAAATTCTACAAAGAACATCCGTAACCTTGCCTTACTTGGCTGACCCGCCAACACAACTCGAGATTCGTGTTTGATCATTGCAGCTATCACTCTGAGCGAATTGAACATGATTTGGCTGAGCTTGTTTACACTTGCTAGAACCATTCTGTTGCTTCTTGTCCGTCGTACTGTCCACACTAACGCTGTCAGTCATTTTTGTGTTAGGCTGTCGAGTCAGTAGCAGATTGTTGCAGCACAGCCAGGCTCCTCCATGACGCCTTCGGCCACGCCTGACTTGCAGCTCTCAGGCTTTCTTGCCTTATGTCATTGTCTTGCGGGCCTTGCGCAGAAAGACCTCGACCACTCGCCAAAACAACTGCTTGTCAAACATGCTGCGTGTTCTTCATTTCTGAGATCGAGGGTCACTTATGAGGTTTGCTCGCATAGCCGTGGCTGTTCAAGCCCGAACTTAAATCAAGACCAGATCCACATGCAGCAGCAAGCTACCCTCTCCCCAGCCCTCGCGGATACGGCTTTCAACATAAGCGCAATTGCACATGAGGAACGGCTATCCCTTTTCAAGGGTGCTATTGCGAACGAAAGGCTAGCCCTTATGTGATAAGTGCATCGTTGACCCGCTCGTCGCAATGTCGAGCCAATGCTGGACGATTCTATACGTGAAAGCCTTGCTAGTATGTGGATCGCTGAATACAATTACCATGAAGTGCCTTGGCTGAAGCCCCCAAAGCTTTCCGAAGACACATGGCATTTTCCAGAAATGAGGGCCCTCTTGACTCTTTTGGGGTGAAAGTCCCCATTGACGCATATTGAGGTCTATTTTGACCCTTGATATTTCCAAATTTAGGAAGCCCAGCTGTGACGTGCAACTGTCACGCAGCTGAGGGTTGCCTTCACCATGTCTGGAACTGCGGATGGCCAGACTGAGCGTTTTGAGAAGCCGTGGCTGATGACCTTCATCATGTGAACCATCTGCAAGCCGTTTGATCTCTGACTCGTACATGGTTGCAACCTGAGATTGAGCCTGAGGTTTGTTTCAATGACGCTCGCCTTGCCCTTCGATCGTGGCAGCTTTCCTGATTGGCTTGAACCGTTTGTGAGATGACCAGAGCCCAATCTGGCCAGCGTTCACTTCTCCAAATACAACCGCTATATAATCCCTCTACTATCCTATAGAACTGATATGATATACTAGCTTGCATTTTCTTTTCCATGGTCCCCATATGATCCCAATATGAACCCTATTTCATAGTAGTAGTTTCCCTTTTCTTTTCCATTATGCCTATGTACACTACAACCCCAAGTTTCCATGTCATGGTGCCAATTTCTTGATCATTTCATTCTCTTATAGGGGGAGAATATCCCAATAAAACCCCAATATTACTCCTCTATAACCCCTTAACCCTAAAGCCCTAAACC
>CAJNIZ010042693.1:166642-178646 GCA_905231905.1 Symbiodinium pilosum
CCCTAAACCCCTAAGCCATATAACCCCAGGCATGTGGGCTGGCAGCAAGCCAGGGCCGCTGCTCGGTGGCCAGGCTCGGGCGATGTCTGCTAATGCCAAGGTTGTAGGATTCGACTTCATACGGGTTATATTGGGGTAATATTGGGTCATATTGGGTAATATTGGGTAATATTGGGTGATATTGGGATATATTGGGATAGTGGGAAAAAATGGAAACTACTATTTAGGGTTTAGGATACTCTGAGAAGTTGTGAAACACACATCTGTTGTGGCAGCATGCGGCATCATGCGGCTTGCCTGGCCTCGCTTTGCTTTGGAAGGTCGTCGATCACTGGCGACAGAAGGCCGGACTCTGAAGCTTGATCTGTAACCGCTTCAAATGGTCATGTGCCAAACTTTTGGTCTCTTGTCGGGAGGGTCTTCAGATTCAAGGCACCATGTCTTGGCACACTCGCCGGCGATAATGATCCTGGGTAGTCGAGAATCAGGGCACTGTGCCTGATAAGAGGTGATCAAAGTGATGTACCCCGCATTCTTTGACATCTTGGCTACTGGCCTCTGCTGCATCTTGGCCTTAGCAGGATCAGGGCGGCAGATGCCTGCAGCTGTGGCCAATGCTGCACCACATTGAAACTAGACAAGTAGATCGTTTGTTAGTTTGTTAGCATCCACAAGCTGTCGTTATGAAGTTTCTTCATCATCTGCTTATGACTACTCAGTTACTACTCCCGATATCATCCTAGCAGCGACCACCATTGTCAGCACCTTCACTATCATCACGCTGGTGCCCTTAGCCAGCTCAGGTATGGGCTTTCTGTACATCCCTGCAAGCGTGTGGCTGCTGGACAGCACCATATGGGTAGGGCTGGCCACTCAATTTGTTTTTCCCGCTTGAACCAGCTGGAAATACAGGGCTGGTATATGCATGACCTTATGGCCTTATGGTCCATGCTTGAGGCAACTACTGTAGCAGGATCACGGTTGATGCGTAGTGGCGCAGAGTTCGGCTATGCCTTTGCAAGGCACAGTCTGAAAAACATTTTTCCCAGTGGAGCCCATATCTGAAATTCTAAAGCACTGCCCTCCATCACCTTTGTTGGGACCAGCAAGCTGTTCAGGCAACTTCTCCGAGGGGCCGAAATCGTCTTTGCCAGAGCCTCGAGTTGATGAAATAGCACTACTCGTAGTGGGTTGGACTTGAGATGTGTGCTTCCTGGCCTCTTGGAGGCCGCGATCTTTGCAGTGACCTGCCTCCACCGGCGCCTCTACTGTTTCCAGTACATCGGCCTTGCGTTCTGTGTGGCCGGCATCTTCTTGGTAGGCGGGGTCTGGAGGCATCTCAAGCACTGGTCGAGATCCTTCAATGCTCAACGCTGAGGACTGGCAAGTGTCTGGAGCGACGATTTGCAGGCTCAGCATATAGAGGGGTATGCTGAAGCGTGTGTTAGAGGTTGCAACAGGTGTTGCTTAGATGTCGGCACTGTAAACAGGCAGCGGCGAAGGGCAAGGGCTCAGGCAACGTTCAGCTTCTCCTCCTGGGAATCTGCCCTGTGCTTAACCTGCTCAGCTGTGCTGCAATTTTGATTGCCTGGATTCCCAAGGTCTTGCGCTTGCAGGTCAAGTAGTCCAGGCGGCTCAGGCGGTTGCAGAAGAATGGCTGCTGCGGGACCGCTTCAGGCTTTTCATGCCACGCACTTCCGTCTTTTCCAGAAGAAACATTGATGCAGGATATGTAGCATCAACCCTGAACATTTTTCTGTTGTTCCCCATCTACCCCCCTATTGGCTCCACACATCCCTATATATCCCTACATAGTTCTCCCCTTTCAGCCAAGCAGACTCTTTTGTGCCTCGCGCCAGGACGTTGATCTGCCTGGCCTGCAAGTTGTGGGCTTTGAGGGGGTCTGGGGTGCTTTGGCCATGCAGCCCCGATGCAAGAAGATGTTCTGCGTCTCAAGATGCTGTAGCCCTATGTATTGTATAGTCCCTACAAAATCCTGCGCAGCAGAGACTGGTTGAGTTGGCCCAATGCGAGGCTAGTATTTGTCTTCCCAACCCTGTACATGCTTCCTGGGTCCTGGCCTTATCTTTTCTCAGCTAGCGACCATTTTCAGCAAATCCACAGGAGGGCTTTATTGCGATCCCAAAGGCAAGACCACGGGCATGCGGAAGACGAGGTCAATGCATACCAGTTGCTGAGGAGTGGTGATGGTGCCAATTGCAGGTCTGATTTTCAGGGCTAGTACAGGAGTTACTAGAAACCTAAACTTGCAGAAAACCCCCTTGAAAGGGTTTCGCAATCCTTTGCACATCTCAGAGTCTGACGCCAACAAGGAGCAACTCCACACTATGTACCCTGATGGGATTGTACATCTTCTCCTGTGTGCGGAGCTGAGTGTGCTGATTGGCAGATTGGGTTGGTGATGCTTTAGGTTGAGTCTCAAGGGCGCAGTCTGAGGCATAGATGGGACATATAGGAACCTCTAGGGGCATCTAGGGATTATATGGATGAATGCCCAGGCCACCTACAACATCTCCGGGATAGCAGTTACTGGCGCGCTCTCTGCCGTGCACCGGGTGATGATAGAGGTGGCATGCTCAGTCCCGCAACAGCAGCAGACCTCTATACATGGATGCGCAGGATTACACTGCGCTGATATGTTGCATTGAGGCACTTCGAACTTTGATTGTATGGGCCTTTGGACTGCCACTGTGCTGCAAGAGTAGGTTCAGAGTCTGTATCAGTGCTGTGGCAAATTGTGCTAGACTTCTGCTTTTGGACCCTGCGCTGTGCTGGAAGGAGCGTCCACTACCTGTACGATAGCAAGTCAGCTCTAGGAGAGGTCTGGACGCCGGACGCCTAGATGTCATACTTCACCTACCATGCTATTGTATTGCTTGGATCTGCTTGGTATACAGAATACTAGAAAGAGGAATAGTAAGAATAGTTGTAGTGATAATATTCGGATTAATAGTAGTAAGTGTTTACGGCCTGAGCACTGATGTCAGGAATCTGTCAGTTCTAGTCTTGTAGCCTTTAAGGCCCTACAGTTGGCTGGAGGCCACTGCAAAGCATCTCTGACCCACATAGCTAGGACATGTGAGCAGCTCTCTTTGCAGCAGGTGGCAGGTTTCCTTCTCCTGGTGATCGGGCAGGTGATCTATGGCGCAATGGTGAAGGCCACGAACTTGGCGTTTTGAGTCATCAAAGGCCTGCATCAGGGTCTATCTCATCGTGCTTTTGTGCCTCAGATACCGCGGCTGTACTACCCGCCCTCAGAGGCGGGGAAACATTCAGAGTATTGCAGAGTTGTAGCACGCCTTCGCTATTTTGTTGCCTGAGCTTGAGCGCCAGGAGATCTCCCACGATATTGTGGCATCTCCGGGGTCTCTGAGAAACTTGAGCGCTGTGCCGTCAAGATCTTAGCCCACTTCAGCCACTCTTCTCATGCCGGCGGCAGACACGTATGAAGGATGTCTTGCTTAGGCATGGTCGGCTAGTGAGCCCGGGCTCAAACGATGGACTTGCTATAAGCCCCATTGCGCTAAGCCCCTGAGCTTTGGCCCCCAAAGTGGAGCACCTTCGGCGCAGGATCCTGCAAATGCAGCGATTGTTTAGGAGCAGTGTGCAGCCTTGGCTTAGCAACGCACCAGGAGAAAAGGACACATTGACATGCCAAGGGTGACTAGGTGTCAAGAGCTTCCTGGTGCTGGCAATCGCAATTCCTTGGCCCTATCCGCAAGGTCCAGATCGCTGCTGCCGTCTAGCACCTTTCAATTTGATTTTCCGAGGCAGTTGACACGTCAGCCCAGAGGCGCACGACACCGCCGTACAGCATGGCGACCAGTGACAAAGGTAACAATACCTTCATCATAGTGCAAATGCCTGCCAAAGATGCCTGGCTACTGCAGCTGTCCGATGTGGAGCTTGCTAAGGCCTGGGGTGTTGAGAGCCTCAAGGGCAAAGAGAGTCACAGAGAGACGAAATGAATCAAACTAGTAAACACAAAGGGAGGTTATACATACCACAATAATGGAGAATCACATGGAAAAGACAATGGAACATGAAATGGAAACTGTGGTAATATTGGGGGTTATATTAAGGTTATATTGGGCTTATCTGGAAACCTCAGAACCAGCGTTTGCTGGGAGGTTCTTGGCTGCCTGGATGCTGAGTCCCTCCTGGAGGCTCTTGGCCGTGTCGCCCAAACATCTGCAGCACATAATATTATACTGGGGATTACATAGGGGTTAATGGAAAAGAAAATGGAAACTATTATATTATAATGGGGATTATGTAGGGGTTATATTGGGATCATGGAAAATAAAACGGAAACTACTATATTAAAAGGGGATTATATAAGAGTTATATCAGGTGACAGGCAGGTGGATATTGGTGGATGCTGGCAGAAAGGGGAGAATACTATTTCTATTATTATCACTATTATGATTATTGATTATTACTACTTCTTTTATGGCCGACAGGTAGCAATTGAAGGATTCGTGGCCTAAACCCCAAACCCCAAACGCTAAACACCCTAAACCCAAGCCCCAAACCCTAAACCCCAAACCCTAAACACCTTAAACCCAAGCCCCAAACCCCAAACCTTAAACCCTAAACCTCTACAGCAGCTTTTGCTGGGACCGACCCAGTACCCCCGCAGGCCAACTGGAGCTCGACAGAATGTTATAACCAAGATGCGGGCTGTTTAGGGATAGATGCAGGGAGATATATATATATATACATATATATATATAGGGGTTTAGGGTTTAGGGATAGATGTA
This sequence comes from Symbiodinium pilosum, assembly GCA_905231905.1. NCBI lineage: Eukaryota > Dinophyceae > Suessiales > Symbiodiniaceae > Symbiodinium > Symbiodinium pilosum. Next base: position 171,427 of record CAJNIZ010042693.1, read on the forward strand.
GGGATATGTAGGGATATATGGGGATGTAGAGGGATATAGGGATTATACAGGGATAGCTGTAGGGATAGGAAGCAGTAGATTCTGCATTCAAGATCACATAAGATGGTCTGCAGGCGACATCCCTGTGCTCTGATGTGAGGGCCGCCGTGCTGCGCTTGGCACATCCTTTCCAGAAGTATGTAAGGGTCCACTGATGGCTGGGTAGGGGGTTGGGCCCTAAAAGCTAGACATCGAAAGTTGGGTATCCTTACCTATACATCCCTATGAGCTTTAATGAAAGCTCCTTAAAGGGGATTATCTAGGGGATTGTATATAGGGCAGTATATAGCTCATAGAGACCCCTGTAGATTACAATCCTTGCTTTAGGCACCCCAAAAGAGAACCCCTCATTTTTGGAAGCCCTGAGCCCTATAGAATTTTACATGCCCGTGGATCCCTTACATAACCCTATGTACATACATATGGAAGGTTACATCCTTGTGGAAACCTCCACTTCAAGCCTATAGTCCCCCTTAAGTAGATAGAATATGGCTTTGGGTATATTATAATAAGATCCCCATATAGCCCATGTTCTATCTACTTAAGGGGGACTATAACCCTAAACCCTAAATGCTAAACCCTTAACCCAAAACCCCATATGCTATCTACTTAAGGGCGACTATAAACCCTTAAGCCCTAAACCCTACATAACCCCTACATAACCCCTACAATTATAATAGTTTCCATTCTATCTTCCATTATCCCAAAATTACCTCAATATAATCCCCAATATATAGCCTATAGTCCCTATATAACCTACTATTATAGTAGTTTCCATTTTCTTTTTCATTAGCCCCTAAATAACCCTAAAGCCTATACCGCGTGGCATCTCAGAGGTGAAGCCAGCAGAGCAATGGCTCTGGCATCAGCTCCTAGAAGAGGTCCCAAAGCCATTCAGTGTTTAGAGCTTAGGGTTCCGCTATAAAGGGGTTGTGCAGGAATATATAGGGATAGATGTAGGGATACACACCCTAGACCCTAAACCCCAATGGATATAAACCCTAGACCCTTAAACCCATTATATACCCCAAATGGGAAAGATGGGAAATGAGGTGGACACTGGTTTTTACGCAAAGGGTCAGATTCCCCACTCGGATCAGATTTCAAGAGCAGAGATGTAGGGATTTCAGCACGTTCACCATAGTCCCCTTAAGTAGATAGAATATGGGGATCAGGGTTAAGGGTTTAGGATCTAGGATTTAGGGTCTAGGGTTGAGGGTATAGTTCCCCTTAAGTAGATATAATCTGCGGTATATGGGGATCTTATCGTAATATACCCAAAGCCATACTCTATCTACCTAAGGGGGACTATATAATACCGGGTCCCCTAAAGGGGGCTCTATTACACTACAGGTCCCTATATGAATTGACCACATTTTTGAGTACAATACTTCAGGCCAAGTCCCACGTCGGAGGTGGAAGGAGGTATGTTCCTGTTTAGGGTTTAGGGTTTAGGGCTCACCCAGTACCAGTCATTAATTGGTCTAGCATGGAGTATGCATACATAAAGCGCTTAATATGAACCCTATTGCTGTTAGTGGGTGAGGGCAGACCTCATATTTTTCTCTGAAAGTTGCTGAACGCGGAAAGGAGGAGTGCAGCGGGGCTCGGTAAGCCTGTTGCAACTATTCTTAGTCTTGGTCAGCTTTACTGAACAGACCAGGCAAAGGCCTGTCGCCTTTTGCTTAAGTTCTCCGATTTTGGTACCCCTAATTTGGGAAACCCTCAATCCTACCCCTATATAACCCCTATATATACCCCAATATATCCCCTATTAGACTACAGTAGTTTCCATTATCTCTATATAACCCTTAAATATCCTCTAAAATATAATCCCCATATTATACTCCTTTATCCCCCCACATAACCTCTATATAACCCCAAATAGAACCCCTATATAGCCCTATGATTGCAGGAGCGCCTCAGCGAAGAGCAGGCCGCTGATCATTCACAGGTTGGCTGCTGCATGCTAGGTTCTATAGGGCTATACAGGAGTATAGCGGTTATATAGGGGCGATGGAAAAGAACATGGAGACTAGGGATTACATGGGGTTAGATTGGGGTTATATAGAGGTAGGGGTTATATAGGGGCTATAATTACAGGGGTTGTAAAGGGGGTTAGAAAGGGGCTGTTAAAGGATAATGGACTAGAACACGGAAACTACTCTTAGCATAATGGGGTATATATTCGGGTATATTGTGGTTATAATGTTGGGGTTAGAAAAGGGGGAAATGGAAAAGAAAATGGAAGCTACTATCTAGGGTGGTACACGGACCTGGGGAGTGCTACTGACGCCTGATAGTGTTTACTGCCACCTTCTATAGTCCCCCTTAAGTAGGGATAATGGAAAAGAAAATGGAAACTACTATTTAGGGTTTAGGGTTTAGGGGTATATAGTCCCCCTTAAGTACATAGAATATGTGGTTTTTGGGATCTTATTATAATATACCCAAAGCCATATTCTATCTACCTAAGGCCGACTATACTACTGCCGCTACTTCTATGTTTCATTCACTTCATCATGGCTGGTTTCTGCTAGCACTGCTGGAGCTGGAGGAAATCTGGCATTTGCTGTATTCCTCTGTAGGACCAGTTTTCTGGGTTGCGGTTAAGGAACTTAATTTAACTTACTATTTTGGGGAAACCATCTTAGTTACTATATGTACCCATTATGGTATCTCTACGTCCTAAACCCTATGAACCCAGTTACTTAGATCCCTATAATCTCCCAGCTTCCATTTCATTTTCCATGTTCTTGTCCATTTGATTCTCAATTATAGGAGGATAATCAAGTTCCTTAACAGCAACCCTAAACCCTAGATAGTAGTTTCCATTTTCCATTATCCCATATACATATATATTCCGATTATGGTATCTTAGCTTAAGTTCCTTAAAAATACAACCCAGGTCTTAAACTTAGCAGTGTTGCAGGAGCCAGAAAGCGGAGCGCTCCGCAAAGCTGAGGAATTGCTCAGTCGTCGCCTCACCTTTGCGTGATACCCGTTCAAGATAATAGCAAAAACTGTTTAGGTTTCAGGGTTTAGGGTTTAGTCTGTTTAGGGTTAAGCCTGTTTGGGTTTAGGGTCTAATTAGGGTTTAGGGTATAACAATTACAGTAATAATGAAAACTAATAATAACAACAGTAGTAGTTCTTGTTTGATGTAATTTCTGCAGAGAGAATTTTCCAGGGACAGCAAGTCCAAAGCATGTTTCCCACATGGTAGTTTCCCCAAATCAAGGACCCCAACATAAACACTAATACACTATGATCCTTATTCTAGCCACACCCCCCCCCTCCCCTCCAAAAAAAAGAAAAAGCGATACCCTCAGTTTTGAGAAACCCTAAACGTTATATGTCCCTATATTTCCCTTACATAGCTATCTGCGGAAAAAGCAACTTTTATTGTACCCCTTCAGTAGATGGAATATGGGATATATGGGGATATTATTATAATATACACAAAGCCATATTCTATTCACTTAAGGGGACTATATGTAACCCTAAACCCTAAACCCCTAAACCCTAAATCCTAAACCCTAAACTCATTTTTCCCTAATGTATTATATTGGGAAAGCCCTCACATGCCTCCCAGATCCCAAGTTCGCACTTCAACTTACTGGGCTTTGAACTTTAGTAGGCAATAAGGGAATAGAATCCCTATAGAATCCGTTATACTCCCCATCTAATCCCCATATAATATATTCCTTTATTCCCTACTAACCCCCCTAAACCTAAAACTCTAAACCCTTAACCCTAAACCCTAAACCCTAAGTAGATCAATGGCGAGGCCTGGGCTCTGATCTTCCCCCAAAGCTCATGCCTGCGCCTCAGCCAAGATAATGGTTTAATGGTAATAATGGTTTAGGGTTTAGGGTTTAGGGGCAATGGTACTAGCAGTACTAGTAGTCATAGTAATGCAAATAGTAACAGTAATAGTAATACTAACAGTAATAGTAATATTAATAGTAATAGTAATAGTCATAGTAATAGTAATAGTAATAGTAATAGGGACAGCAATAGCAATACCGATGGCGATAGCCATAGCAGTTGCCATAGTGATAGCACTAGCAATAGTCATATCAATAGTTATAGATATAGTAGTAGGAATAGTAATACTGGCAGTAGTACTAGTAGTACTACTAGTAGTAGTAATAATAATGATATTTTTTTGATGTTCGTACATCTTTTCCTGAACCTGCTGTTCAGGTTCCGTTTGCGAAGGTGCGCCGGCATTGCCTGTGGTGGAGGTGTCATGTAGAGGGATCGGCTGAAAGGTATCTGGCGCAGTCCTGCTCTCAGTCACATATTGCTAAAGATACCCCTAATTTTGAGAAAGCCCTAATCCCTACAAGCCCCTACAGAATCGCAGTTCAATCGCATGTCCCATTTGATTCTCCATAATTGGAGGTAATGGTCCTTAACCCTAAACCCTATATAACCCCTTTATAACCCTATATATCCTAGATTTATTGGAGGCAATATCCCTAAACATGGACCGCTGGTGGCCGCACCAGGCGCAGGATGCCCAGCCTGCCAGATGCGCTCAGAACTCAGTTTATGTGGGTATTGGTCTAAATTCCGTATAATACGGGGTCCTATATTTGGGTTCCCATTATAATACGGTGCCCTATATAAATTTCCCCCATTTTGGGAACAGTAATTTAGGGAAACTACCATGTAGCGCTTTGGATCCAACGTGTGAGTGGATAGGGTGCGAATGAGATCTGGGGATTTCCCAAATTTGGCGTTCCTTTTTTGGGGGGGTCCCTGTATAATAAGGACTGTAGTATGTTGGGGTCTATATTGAGGTCCTACTTGGGGAAACTACCATGTCTCCTGGCTTTTTACCTGAGGTTGCGTTGCGCAGCGGACCATGGACATCAGGTAGTCCTGGAGCTTCTGGTGCATGTGCGTTCGTTGCTGAGTTTGGATGGGGCCTGGCTGGAAGCAGCGGAGAGTGCATTAGACTCCACTCCTGAAACTGATATTGTGGCTGAGGTCAGTGAGTGTTTCACCCTAAGCATCCAGGTGCTGATCCAAATGTCGCTGCGGACACTGGCGCCTACGGTGTGGGTTTTACGCAGGCCGACCCAGTGGGGGCAGTCTTGAACAGCTCTTGCTCGTCTTCTCCGATCAGGTGGGAGCATATCCATTACACTTGGCCGCAAAACGCGGCCGGATTGCAGTGATGGAGGCAGCACGGGGCCTGTGGCACCTTTGGATTTGTGCCTCTACTGTGAACTGCACAGGTGCTCCTGAAAGCTGGTGCTGCTCTTGGGCACCTGCAATGGATCCGTGCCACCTTGCTCGAAGCTGTTCCCGTCCAGGTGCCAGCATTGACGCCGCCGACCAAAATGGACGGACGGGGATCCTTGTCAGCACCAGCAACCAATTAATCAGTAATCGGTACAGATTGCAAGGAACCCTCTGAGCATGGCATGTCTAAGTCTAAGCCCCAAGCCGTGTTCCCCAAATCTCAAACTCTGCACCTCAGAAGCTCTTGGAAACCTCTGGAGTGGCCCTGAGCCACAGAAACCCGAATGTTCTCCCTTCCGTCAAGGCTGATGGTGGCTGCTGCCAGCGGCCAGTGCAATGCTAAGTGAGACACAGGGTTGTGGGCGATTCGCTGCTGGGTTCAGTTCCCTTTCCCTTGGCTCCAAGGTCATGTATCTAGAGGTAAAGGGTGCGCTTTGACACTTCCCAACATTCTTCCTGGAAAAAGGAGCAGACTTGAACTGGAGGCATGCTGCCATCCTCTGGTTGCTGTGCCACAAAGCTGCCTCCCGGCTTAGAAGGCAAATGTGGCCGCAGATGTCATACAGTGAGTGGTGATGAGTTGCTGCCTCGCCATCACCATGATGGCGATAGGGGGCAGAGCCTTGTTTGCATGCCTCGCCGAAGATCGTTTAGCTTCTGTGGCCGTTGACATTGCATTTGAGGCGGCGGACAGGTCTACGCATTATGGCTACACGGCCGGGTCCACTGAATTGAGGAAGGTGCTTTGGTCAGTTTGATGAAGACTGCTTGGGCAGGCCTTGCACTATGCCGCGCTGGTTCCGAGACCCGAGGCGACATGGGGAAAGCCTAGCTTTGATGAAGCAGGTTCTTGACGCACATGCACAAGCTACTGGTATCACAAGCTCATGTTGCATTTCGAGTCGTCGGGTGCATGCTTTACCTGCAGGTAGTCTACGCCTTGCTGGAGGGCCGGGCCTGATGCCCAGTCGGAAATGCAAAAGCGGGTCTGCCTGAGAGCGGAAATCTTCATTTCATCACTTGTGCTTGTGATTGGTTTTCAACGCAGTGAAGGCAACCTCAAATGTGGTGGACCGCGAAGGTCGCAGCGTGCTCTAGCGGCATATTCTGCACTGACGGAGTAAATTGCAATAAGAGCGGCATCCTTGTGTCATCACTGAACGGGCACCCTGATTGCAGAACGGGCAGAGCTGAGGCACTGCATGCCGCTTTATCCACACTGCCAAGAGCACGTCCGATCCTCGCGAGAGTGCTGGAGACACCTCAGTCGTCCATGTTGCATGGGAAGGCGTCTCGGCTTGATTTGGAGCAACTAGGTGCTGAGGGCGCTGTGATCTCCACCAGCTGCGATCCGTCAGGCCATGTGTTCCTCCGAGATTTCCACGCATCCCCACCCTGTCACATATGCCTGGGCTAGGAATTGGTGATGAGTACTGCTACGAAAACGACATCTCTCATGGCTATCGCAGAAAGGAGCAGGAGGTGAGCTGGACTCATTGGGCCCATCTGCTTGCGTTAGATTGTGTTTGAACCCTCTGTCAAGATTGCAAGGAGGCACAAGTGCAGGCGGTCAAGAAAGCCTGCACAGCACTGGTGCGCAGCGGACTTAGAGCAGATTTCTCTGGACAACAGCAGGCCCATGATTTGCAGAGACGGTATGCCGATTTGTCAAGCGAGCGCAACAGCCCTTCAGCGTTTCCTTGATTGGATCCTTGCCCCAGACCATAGCACTGGTGACTCTGAGATGCCGAGGCCATGGGGCCGATGCAGCGTTGCAAGACAGCTGGAGCCCGGGTGATACCATTGGTCACGATGTATGACGACAAGGATGAAGACAATTCGAGCAGCGAATCGCAAGGTGCTGGCCGCTCCGCCGTAGATGTGGTCCAGGACGCAGCCATATGGCTACCGCTCAATATGAA
>CAJNIZ010042694.1:0-16137 GCA_905231905.1 Symbiodinium pilosum
CCCTGACCTGCGTCATCAAGCATTTGCCAGTAAGCCGACGGAGGATTTCGCCCACAGCAATGGGACGCACTCCACCCTGCGGCTTTGGCAAAGCAACGAGGCCAGCTCCAGCCAAGACAGGTGCAACAAAGCTAGGAGCCCTTCCCTGCGCAAGTAAGCTGACAACCTCAGCCAGTTGGGCCAGGAAGCTGTCGCTGTTGCCTACAACGCAGGCGTCTCGCAAGTGTTGCACACGAAGACCAGTAGGCCCAGGAGCAGTCTCCAGTGGAAAGGCCCGCAGGCACTCCGGCCTCTTCGCCCCGGAGCACATAGGACACATTTAGGAAGCATCAGCAGCTCCCGCCGAGCCTCAACATCATTGCGGTGAGCCACGGCAGCAAGGGCTCTGGTCAAGACCTGGTTCCAAGCGTGCCTGGCAGCAGCCGGGACGTGTCGCAGTGTAGCTGTCCGAGCCGCTTGAACTGCCTCGATTGACGGCGCATCCAGGTCCGCGTCCATGGCGTTGTCAGCAACTGCTGCTGCCCGTGCCTGGGGTCGGCAAGTTGGGTGGATGCCATGCCGGTCTGAAACACTGAGGCCGCACACTATGCACCGGATGCGGCCGCGGGCCTCCAACCAAGCAGCTGGCACGTCGCCCTCCAAGGCTCCAGATAAATGAGAATCAACATGGCTCCGCATGCTGCTGTCGTTGGCCCAACCTTTGGCACGCGCAGGGTCGGCACAGCGGCACCCAGGCACGGGGCAATACACCCGACCCGGACGCCCAGCGGGGACCACCCCTGCAGAGGCAGAAGCGGCTGCAGCTGCAGGCCCGAGGTGGCGACCTCTCACGAGCAGGCCTTTCCGACCCAAGCGGTGTACCAGGCTCAGGCCCCGGGTTGGCGGCCTCTCCAATGCGCCGCCCTCGCAGAGGCCACCCAGACCATAGCCGCAAAGGTTTAGATGCATATCTCCAGTTGGCCCGCTGTTTGAAAAGGTGCCCACGCTTCCGGCGCCATCGCACCTGCGGCCGAGCACATTGCAGCCACTGAAATGCGCATCCCACTGGCTCGTCAGGCTGGCTGGAAGTCTGCGCATTCAGGTACCGGGTCACTTGCCGGCGCTGATGCCGGTTCAATGGCAATGGCAAGTCTGCCACTGTGAAGCTCCCAACGTCATCCCACAGACCACCATCCTGCACGAGAGCCCAGCCACTGAGGAGCAGTCCCAGAAAGGCCTGAAATCGCGTCTCCCCCGGTGAAGGGGCCATGGCTCTGTCATTACACCCCCCAGAGCTTGAGCCCGCAGGACTTGAGCCTCGGTGTCTATATTGGGGTCCGCTTATTTAGGGAAACTACCGTTTCACTGCTACGCAGCTCTCCAGAAAGCTAGAAACGCAGTTTACTGTTTCTGGTTTAGGGTTTGGAGTTTAGAGTCTGGGGTTTGAGGTTCAGGGTTCAGGGCGGCAGTGTGGCGTTTTGCCTAGTCCGTATGGGGCATACTCTGTCATACATTCTCACCTGGATCCGACGGATACGCCTTGCCCCTTTAAATGCAAAGGGTCATCGATATCATGTCTAGGTCTATTTGAGATACCCTATATAGGTTTAGGGATTAGGGGTTTAGGGTTCAGGGCGCAGTATAGTTTCTACAATCCTACGTACACGGACGCTAGAGCCTCGATATTGGCAATCTCAACCCCCTTGGACATTGCCACCACCTCGGTCCGACTAACATCGCTGCGTATCACTTCAGTATTGGGTGTTGAGTGAATAGTAGGGTTTCCTTATTAAAGTAGCTTAATTCAAGTCCCTTGGCAGCAACCCAGAAGATTGCTATGGTTGTGCCGGTGATGTGCCATCAAGGACTGGAAAGCCCCGTGCTGATCGGAAACGCAAGCTCAGAATCATTGGGGCTTCTCCAGAATGCCTGCAGGGGTAGGATACAGGGAGAAGTCCTAGCAGCAGCTGCGGTCCTACAACTAACGACCCCAAACCCTAATCCCTAAGCCCTAAACCCATTAGAGCTAAGAACTAACTGTGCCACGAATCCTGCGGCTGCTACGGCAACTTCGGCTTGCACTGCTAGGAGGAGTTGGATGATGCGGACGACTGCTCATGTCACTTACAGGGGTATAAAAAGCGGCTATATAGGGGTTTCCCAAAATTAGGTGTACCTTTTTGGGGGTGTCCTTAATAAAGATTATAGTATATTGGGGTCTATATTGGGGTCCCCTTATTTTGGGAAACTACCATATAGGTGTTATATAGGGATGATGAAAAAGAAAATGGAAACTACTGCATTATACTAGGGTATATATGGGGTTATATAGGGATGATGGAAAAGAAAATGGAAACTACTACATTCTACGAAGGTATATAAAGGGGTTTTACAAGATGATTGAAAAGAAAATGGAAACTACTATGTTATTTAAGGCTGCCACAAATACCGCTACTGCTACTGCGGCCCTGCACGTAGCGAGGTCCAAATCACAAGGCTAATGGGGAATCAGCTGGAGAATCGAATGGAAAAGAACATGGAAAAGGAAATGGAAACTGGTTTTATACAGGTGTTGAGAGAGGGATTGTGTAAATAATATTTCGCGAGTCTTTCTCCCCAGATGTGCCTTAGATCAGGAGAATTCAGCAATGTACGCGGTTTAGGGTCTAGGGGAGCATACCAAGGTGTTTCTGCAGCCCGAGCTCATTGCATTCCATCCACTAGACAAGCAAAATGAGATCTGCAGACTACAATCGGAGGAAAGTGATACGTCATCATCTCGCCCTAACACATACAGGGGAATGTAGGGTTATGCAAGGTTATATAGGATTGAATGGAGAATCATATGAAAAGAGAAGTTGAAAAATGACATGGGGACTGGGCTTCTGTTCATGCATCGGATTGTTATACAAAAACGGTTTCGACAACAACCACTACTACTTTCAGGTCTACTTGAAGTATCCTATATCATAATTGTACAAAGGAACCTAGGACATATTTGTCAGGCTACTATAATTTACACCTTACAGGCCTGTAATATAAGCCTTTCAAAGGATGCCACATATTCCATGTAATTGCCCTAAACCCTGAACCCTACACCTCCCCCAAGCCCATACTAGAAGCCGTACTAATACAAAGTTCCTTAGTACTCACCAGCTGGGTACCTGGACCCCTTACACGAAGAGACCCTAGAAACATCGACCCTTGCGTAGGTAAAACACTGGCCTAATATCCTGAGATCGTCCCTCCTTGTGTCTGCAGGATGTTGGGTTCCTGGGCGTTCGGCGGGATGGTGGCGGGCTTCAATGCATGGCCTGGGGACCTGACGTCGTGCGTCCTTGCTTGTCCTGCTTGCCGGTCATAGTCGACGACTTGAGAGATAGTTTTCGGTTCTTTCACAATGCATCTTCCAAATGGGAGAACTAAGATCTATCTTAACTAAGGGATAACTCGTGATGGCCTAATATCCAGAAGACAGAACCCTAAACCCTAAACCCTAAACCCATTCTTCTATGTACTTTTGGCCTGAGGTCGCTTGGGCTGTAATCCTTGAAGGGTATTATCTGTACCTGCAGGGTTTAGGGTTTAGGGTTTAGGGTTGCTACTATCTAGAGGCTTTGCGAAGGAACCTTCATGGGGACCCTTGTAGCTTGTTATACCAAAAAGGGGGGGGGGGGTCATCTAGGTGTGTAGCAAACATATAAACACTAGATAAGGGGTGTATGAATTAATTGGATTAAGGTCTCTCCTGATAACTTTTGACCCTATAGTCCCTTAAGTAGATAGAATATGGCTTTGGGTATATTCTAATAAGATCCCCATATACCCCAAATTCTATCTACTTAAGGGGGACTATAAACCCTAAACCTTTATCAGCCCCAAACCCTGAACCCTGAACCCCAAACCCTAGACCCGATAACCTTGCACCAAGCGGCTGGTGAGGCTAAGAGCTGCAGCAAGGGATTCCGCAGCTTTTCCTTCAGGGTTTAAGGTTTTAAGGCTTTAGGGTTTAGGGTTGTAGGGTTGGGGTTTTAGGGTTTAGGGTTTAAGATTTATAGGATTTAGGGTAAGGCATTGTTGAACCGTAGGGTTGCCATTTAAATCGTCCCACATAGGTTTAAATGAGCCATAGTCTAAACTCCTAGCATCCCACTTAATTACCCCTATAATAGTCCCCTATATAATCCCCTATATAACCCTTTTTAGGAGTTTAGACTATAGGTTTTAATGTTTGTCTAGGCGAAGGATGGTCGTTCCTTGAATGCCACCCTAAATCGGTTTAGGGCTTAGGGTGTAGGGTTAAGGGTTTAGAGTTTAGGATTTAGGGTCCAAAATCCCAAGCCCTGAACCCTAAACCCCGAACCCGAAAAGCCCAAACACTCTATCCTCCATGGAAACATGGAATAACCCGCCCCGTGCACTCTGTCAACCCCTTACCATACAAATTCTGAGTTCCTTCAAGGGATACGGTTTAGGGGTTGAGGGTTTAAGGTGGAGTCATAGGCCATTGCCGGTGCGAAGCAAGCCCACAGTCAGGGGAGCTGGCGGGTAAGGGTTTAGGGATGTTTAGGGTTTAGGGTTGGAGATGTTTAGGTCTTAGGGAGGTTTAGGGTTCAGGGTTTAGGGATGTGCAGCATTTAGGGTCTAGGGATGTTTAGGATATAGGGCTCAGGGATGTTTAGGGTTTAGGGATGTCTAGGGCTCAGGGCTTCGGGATGTTTAGGGCTTATAGGGTTTAGGGTTTAGGGATGTTTAGGGTTTGTGGTTTAAGGCGTAGGGATGGTTAGGGTATGTAAGGAGTGTACAAAGGCCAGTTGGGGTCATGAGGACTTGTGAAAACAGAAACCTTTGTAACGCCCCCTTTTAAGGGTCTGATAAGGTCCTGTTTCTTAGGTTTGCCAAACCCAACCCTAAACCCTAAACCCTAAACCGTGCAGTTGTCAGGTCTCCCTGGTTACGTGTTGTACAAACTCGGCATGCAGTGCCTCACAACTCAAGTCCAACACCCTCCACAACCTGAACACCCTGCACCCCAACCCTAAACCCTAACTAAGCCCGACCTGGAGTTCTAGATCCTAATTAAGCCCCAAGCCCGAAACCCCACATCCCAATTTCGGCTTCTACATCTTACGCTTTCAGCCTTATAAATCCCAACCTTCAAACCCTAAACTCCTACTCTTCAGGTTTCCCTAAACCGTAAAGCCTGAGCCCTAAGCCCTAAACCCTAATCCCGAAACCGCTTCCCGCGATCCTGCCGTGCTCGCAGGAAATAATTCTTCTGGCCCAGGTCTGCCTGTAACCTCAGGTTGGGCAATAGGGTTCAGGATTCAGGGTTTCGGGCTTAGGGTTCAGGGTTTCGGGCTTAGGCTCTAGGGTAGGGGGAGGGAATAGGGTTTTGGGGTGTGGGTTTAGAGATATTCAGGATCTAGGGCTCAAGTGTTTAGGGATTAGGGTTTAGGGTGTGGGGTTGGGCTTAGGGATATATAGGGGTTAGAGGGTATATCTGGTTTTGTACTTAGGGCGTAGGCTTGAGATTTAGGACCTTGTTCAAGTATACGTATGTCCCTAGGTACTGTATATATATATATAGATATGAATCTGTTCTACAGAGACATGTTGGGCCTAGGATTGAGGGCGTAGGGCTTAGGTTTTAGGCGCCCTTTCAAAAGGATTGGACACGGGCTAAAGCCGAGAAACTGGAAGAGGCCAAGTGCAAGAGGGCAGAACCCAGGGGTCCAACTACCCAAGAATCCTGTACTTCCCCAAAACGTGTACTGCAATCACTAGTAGCAAAATTCACAAATATTGCACGTGGGCCCTCAGGGAAGGAGCAGAGGCGGGAAGAAGAACAAGCACAGGATCATAAAACCTGCGCCTAAGGGTCCAAATACCCAATACCGAAGCCCCAAAAGTATGTAGGATAATGGGCTTTTGGCTGCCTTTGGGAGTTTAGTGAAATTATGTTTGCCTATCTTTGGGCTCCAGGTACTCATATACGTGCCACAAACCTGCACTGCAAGCCAATTGAGCTGTGCCCGACACCCATATGAATTCTGTTCTGAAAACAAAAAAGCTTACGGTAGCTTGCTTTTCCATGCCTTTGCTTACTAAAACCCGAAACCCTAAACCTTTCTTTGATGCTGCTTTTGCTTACGCCGCTTGCGCCGGGTAACCTTGCAAATCCCCAGCAGCAGCCACAACAACAACAGCAACAAAAGCATCCTACAACGCTTACGGCAGCAACGTTGGCCCAAAATTGCTTACGATAGCTTACGAAACACAGCGGTTCCCAGTGGTCCAAGGACCCAACCAATAGGGGTTTAGGGCCCAAATACTAGACTAGTAATGGTATTTGAGCCCTAGAACATGCTAGAACCCTAATATTCGGGTCCTTGGACCCTTACGGCTTGTTTCCGGAAGCCCTAGTCTCATCTACGTAAGGTAGGTTTTGATCTCCGCTATATCCCGGCATTTATCCCTTTAAGGGACTTCAGTATTGAGTACTTGGACCCTTAGCGTCTTGGCCTGGGGTGAAGGGAGAGGCAAGGGGCCTCTCTATCTGTGTGATTTAGAGTTTAGGGTTTAGGGTTTCAGGGGTTTAGGGTTTCAGGGGTTTAGGGTTTAGGATTAAGGGTTTGGGGTTCAGGCTTCAGGGTTTATCCTTTATAGGCTTTAGGTTTTAGGCTTTAGGGTTTAGCCTTTAGGGCTTAGGGTTTAATGTTCATGGCATGCCGAAAATTGAGCTCCGCGCAGCACGAAATCCTAAATTTCAAGCCCTTGTCCAAGCCCGAAACCTTATGCGTTTGGGTTTAGGGTTTATAAGGCTTAGGCTTTAAGGCTTAGGGCCCCGGGTTAAGATATGCGTACATAGGCATACTGGAAAAAGACTGCTGTTCAGGGTTTAGGGCTCAGGGCGTAGGCCTTAGGGCTTTGAGTTTAGGGCCGAAGGCTTATGGCTTACGACTTACTAAGAAATGGAAACAGGCTAAATAAGTAGAACTGCCATTCTGTCTGGGGTTCAGAGCCAGAAGGATTCAGCGAGTAGGTTCATGATTTGTATAGCTGGGCTTGTTAATCGAATGTTACGCTTGTTAATTACATGTTACCTGACGTCTCATTCATATTACGCTCCGTACCTGATGAAAATACAAATATCCTGCTTCTGACCGACCATGGTTACCCGGCTTAGAGAAAACGTAATACTAGGTTCCCTATTAACCCCTTCATGACAAGCGTACCTTTTTTTTGAATATTCAGTTTGAATTAAAAGGGAAAAAGGTACGACTGTGGTACACAGACTAGGTTTTTAACTTCAGTTCCGAAGAAGGTTGTGCGTAACATGAGTGGGAGTTTCGGACCGTAAGGCCCTATGAGGATCTGAAGCTCTCTGAAAAGATTATGCAGTGATAATCTTTGACAAGCTCCCATGTAAGGCTGCAAGCTTCCAAAGTTGAGCCGTTTTCTTTTCCGTTTCCTTCTACCTTCTTGGGGTAATAGCCCTGCGTACCCTAAGCCCGAAATCCTAAACTCTAACCCTCAACCCTAAACCCTGAACCCTAAAACCCTACGATTTCTATGTTGCCATCTCAGTCGCCGGTCAAGCTCCTCGCGAAAACTCCGAGCGAGATCCAGGAGCCTAGGCTCTCAGGTAAAGAGGGTTTAGGGTTTGGGGTAAAGGTCTAGAGTTTGGGGTTTATAAGGTTCGGGTTTTAAGTTTAAGGTCTGGGGTTTAGGGTTTGGGGCTAAGGGTTTGGGGCCTTGGGCTTAGGATTCAGTGTTTAGGGTTTAGGCTTTGGTATTAGGATTTAGGGTTTAAAGTTTTAGGATGTACGATTCATAGGGCTCAGGGAATGTTTAACTAGGAATAGTACCCTACTTATGACTAGAGAAACCCATATAAGTCCAGGTAGGGGGATGATAAGTAGGCTTATAACACCTCAAGCTTAACGTTGTAAGTATGACAGACTTGGGGAGCGGATCACTATAACAATACCTATATAGCCCATGTATGAGCTATAGTCCAAACTCCGAATATCCCCCTTAGTTAATAGCCTCCATACTCCGCTACATAATCCCCTATACAACCCTTCAAGGAGTTTAGGCTATAGCTCACACAACCCCTATGTTAGCACCTATATGGTAGTTTCCTGAAATAAGGGGACCCCAATATAGACCCCAAAAATATCATACTCCTTATTATGGAGACACCCCAAAAAGGTACCCCTATACCCTAAGCCCAAAACCTTATTCACTTCCCGCTACAACGAACCTCCGTGTCCTATAGGACAGAACTGCCAAACACAAAATGAGGGCTTAGGTGTTTAGGAATTTAGGTTTAGGGCGTCTGTTCAAAACACCGGGTCAGGGATCCTACTGTGGGTACCAAAATCTGCATGAGCTTGGTACATTATGAAACCCCAAAACCTACTCCATGACTCAAATTGTTTCACAATAATAGGATACTTGCCGCCATGACGGACGTTTGTAGTAGAGATATACACAGGTCGCACAGGAATCATGGGTCCCCCCTGAGGTTATGTTGGTCCATAAGCGCACCTGATAAGATTTTATTTGGCAGAGACCAAAATCTGAGACAACAAGGCAGACTTCGGAAATCTCTGTAATAGAGGGATTTAGGGCTTGTAATCATTGGTCACTCTGAAAATGTGAGGCACGTTCTGTCCAAAGACCTATCAAGTCCCTACAACATGTCCTAAAACGGATCCCACTTGTATACACCCAGATGTATACACACAGATGATGTAGCTTTTTGCAAATTCTGCAGACTGCCAAAGGGTGACCTATGAGGCTTCAACTCCCCCGAAGTTGAGCAGAAGCGCAGGAAAGAGCACCTACCCTGTAGACTCTGAACCCGAGACCCCCCTGAACGGCTCTTGGGAAGTTAGGAGAAGGGGGCTTTACGTTAAAGTTCTACGTACCCTGGAGTGGGCTATAAACCGCATATAACTCTCCTACTTGTCATCTTCAAATGACTTTGCTGGTCACTGGTAGCCCCTGATAACATCCCAAAACCTTAAACCCTAAACCCCAAACCCTAAACCCTTCCTTCATGCTAAACCCCACTGACAACCAACAAGGCAGAACTATCTATGGGAGTAATTCCCAAAATTAAGGCCCCAGCTTGGACCCGTAAATATTAGGTGCCGTGATAATCTATAACCCGAACAAGCCCATAGTTTTGAGAATACCCCACCATGACCCTAAACCCTAAACCCTAGACCCTACAAGGAGAGCGAGAGGCTCGTCTTTCTCAGGGCCAGGGAGGCCCTGAGCAATGGCCATGACACGCTGTAGGTACCTCCTTAGATGCTCAACTTTGGTGATTTTCGGCGAAACCCTAAACCCAAAACCTTTGGTGATTCGAGGTTTAGGTGTTGGGGGGATTTTGGCTTCGGGCTGCCAATTTCTGAGCGCAAAGGCTGCAAGTTTGAAAGACAAGCGGCTCACTTCCTGCCTGGCGCTGCTCCACGATTTGGAGTGCCGGGTCCTTTGCAAAAACCCGAAACGCTCAACCCGAAAATCCTAAACCCTAAATCCCAAAATCGAAAACCCTAAACCCCAAACTCCCAAACCCTAAATCCAAACATACTAAACCCAAAGCCCAACCCTAAACCCCAAATTTTAAACATAGATCACAAAAAACACAAACCCTGAACCCGAAAATCCTACACCCTAAAACCCAAAATCCCACGCCCTAAATCTAAAAGTTCCAAATTCCTTAACGCTAGAACCCCAAATCCTGAACCTAAACCCAAAAATCCTCAGTTTCAAGCCCAGGAAAAACAGGAGTTGACATGTTCCATGTTTTCTAGCAAGCAACAATCCTGCCTGGAGCTAAGGACAGCGTAGATGTTGACACAGGAAAGCCAAAAGGCAAAAGTGGTCCAAACGGTCAACAAGAGGGTTTAGGGTTTAGGGCCGACATGGTTTAAAGTAAAAAAATATGGGTTCCAAAAAGCCAGAACGGCATGCAAAAGGCCAACGCGGTTTCTGAGAATGGCTTCCAAGCGGCTCAAATTAAGAACAAAATGGCTTCAACATGCCTTCCAAAAACCAAGCATTGCTTTCAGAAGGCGTAAAAACTCTGAAAACCAAATTGACTCCAAAAGGTTCAACATGTATTTTCCAAAGCCATCTCCAAAAGGTGCAAAATGGCTCCTAAAGGCCCAATTGGCTTCACATGGCCTAATTGATTCCAAAAAGCTTCAATTGGCCTTCAATCAAAATGCACAAAACGTTACCCCCCCAAAAAAACATTGTTTTGAGCGAAAAAAACTCCGTCAAAACCACAAAATCCTAAACTTTCGGCCCCAAAATCCTAAACCTTGATCCCCAAAAGTCCTCAGCCCTAAACCCCAAAATCCTAAACCCTAAAGTCCTACACCCTCAACCCCAGGACGCCAAGCGTACAGAAAAAATCATAAAATCCCGAAACCCTTACAGCCCTACACACTCTGGCTCCTGGATTCGCGCTGTCACGCTCTCTCCGAGATCCACTTGGCGGAGAAAGTCCACATCCAACCTTGATCAGCTGGCCCTAAACCCTCAGGCTTAAACCCTGGTTTAGGGTTCAGGGCTTAGGGTCTCTAACCTGAACCCTAAAGACATGTAGAATAAGAGCCTTCCCGTGTATTTGGGGCCATTCTTTAAGGCTTGCTTTACCTACGTATGGGGTCCAGCTAGTATTTGCGGCTACGCCATGCAAATACCAAGAAACCCAAAAATGTGAATGACATCCGACAAGTCATGCTAACGCCAGCCAAGCTGCTGCTGCCGGCTGTTCAGCAGCCTAGGGTTTAGGGTTCAGAGGTGTAGGGCTCAGGGGTTTAGGTTTTGCCGGGGGCTTATAAGATATAAGCACCAACAAGGATATTTCGACCACCCCAATCCACAAGAGAGACCCCATAACTACCATGAGACTCTTATAGGGTTTTTATGATAAGGTAAGGTCCTTATAGGGTCCTTCTTATGGGTTAAAACTCCTTATTCTAGGGCTGGGACGGGGCTTTATAGCTCCCTTGAGCTTCTTATTTTGTGAGCCTACACGTAGGCGTTGCTCCACTTAGGACCACATACAGGTTTAGGGTTCAGGGTATATAGGAGACGGAGTATAAGGTGCAAGTTAGGGTTTGGGGGTTATGAGACTACTTGTAGGCTTTTATAGGGTCGAGGTTGATACTGTCGACCCAAGATTAATAAACCCCCTCCTTTTAAGGGCTTTAATATTCGGATCCCTATTATAATTCCCATTAAGGAAGCGGGTTTATTGATTTGGGGTCTACATTAGGTTCAAGGGCACACCGCTGGAGCACAGTGAGTGGGTTGTGTTATGTAGGCTATGTAGGCTATGCCGCTGACCACGAATAAGGTACCACATATGACTTTCGCACACGATAGGGGGCAAAACAAGAGGAAATTTGAGCGCTTAACCCGATAAACTGTATACCCGTAAACCTACACCCTATGAACCCTAAACCCCTCAACCGTAGCAGACAAACCCTTAGACCCTACAACCCCCCAACCCCAAGCTAAGTGGCCCAACGAGGCGAATTTTGAACCCTAAACCCAAAGGCGGGGACTCCAACCCCAAGCTCCTTACCTGTATGCTTGAAGGTTCATGGCACTTACCTGGACCCCAAAAGTATGTAAAATAATGGCCTTTATGGCTATTATTATGGGTTTAGGGCTATTATCTTACATACTTTTGGGGTCTAGGTAGTAACTATTTTCTAACAGGTCTTCTAACCGGAGACGAAGGCATGGGCAACATTTGGTTCCCAGTAGGGGAGGTTGGCGAATCTTGAGGGGCAGAGGTCTTCTGGCTTCAGTACAGACAGAAAATCCTGAACCTTACTTTGTTACCATTACCATGAACAACTCTCACTACCGTTCAGTACTATAGGATCTAAGCCCCAACCCCCAAAAACATCTAAACCTAAGATATGAGTAAACTGTAAACCCCAACGACCCCAAAGCTTTAAACCTGAAGTCATTGTACTGAAACAGCCAAAAATGCTCCAAAAGCATCCAGTCGCATGAGGTTCTGGTGTTGCACCTTAATCGAATCTTCATGGGCTTAGGGTCTAGGATTTAGGGTTTGGGCTGTAGGCTCTAGTCTAGGGTCCAGGATGTAGGGCTTAGGATTCTGCAGATTCTAAATGAAGTATGTTTGGGGACTCCAGGAAAATGGAAGCCCTTGATAAGAATCAGGAAGGATGTGAAATGGGAATTCTGAGCAACTCCCCTACATTGGGGAAAAGGCTCGCATGCGCAGAATGAGGGCAAGTTCCTACTAGTGAAGGACACTGAGTCAAGCCAACAGGGTGCATGTTTTTCCCGCGAGGTGGGTGTGTGGGTGAGGGGATAGTTGTACCTTGCGTTCTACACACACACCGTATATGGGAGATAAATATCATACCTCCTGTAATTTGTAGCTTGAGATTGAGGATATTGAATTTAGGAAGCGATTATTCAGGGACCCTAAGTACGCTAAAGTATAGTAGCATTACAGTCATGCCACATTCTTTAGGTCAACAATTTCGAGGACACGTAACTTTTCCTGGCACACGTTGCTCAATCCTCTTGTGGTGCCTGGCAGGCGTTAACTCTCCCCAAACTGATACGGAAGCCTCCGAGGGGGCCCTGTAGTGAAAAATGTCAGTTGAACGGCTTTTCGGTAACATGTTGCGTTCACAGAATCCTCGTTTTTCAAGATCCCATGGACGGCTTTGGATCAACCGTAGATTACGGTTTAAGGTTTAGGGGCAGGAACTCTTGAAACTGAAAGTCTTGAGGATCTAGGGACATGCCCTCCCTATAATATTGAACAAAACAAACCCCTAATGATAGTTATAACATCTCCCTATTTTGGAAAGCCCCTGGAATGCTTAAGATGTTTTTAACATAGCTAGAGTCATCCGGGCCTATAAGTTGGGGTAGGGTCATGCTAGTATATAGGCTAAGCATTCCAGGGGCTTAGCGGTCAGCAAAAGATGTTTTGCTGCTCAGGCCTCCCGATGCCGCAGAAGCGGTTCCGAGTGGTGAATAACTGGTGAATATTCCGAGAGATATTCACGAATCAGGGATACATAACTTAATATGTATGCATAAGAGCGAGATTTTGGGGAAGTTCAGGGCATTCAAAGGGGATTGTGTTCGAGTGGTCGCACCAAAATATGAACAAATTAGGGGCAAATAGCGTAACAGTTGTGGACATGAACAGGTTTTTGGTGAAGTTTAGGGTTCTTCAGGCGGATCGTGTTCGAGTTGTCGGACCCATATGTGGGCGAATTAAGGTTAAGCAGCGTGACGTTTATGCACAAGTTCAAGATTTGGGGAAGTTTAGGGCTTTTTGAAGGGGATTATGTTCGGGCTGTCGGGAGAAAGCCTGGTCTGGGATGGCTGGGCTTGGATTCTACTACCTTTAACTTTAACCTGAAGGCCCAGACGCAGCGACGCGCGTGGGCATTTTTCTGCCCTATTGTATACTGGTACTACAGTAGGAGCATGTAGAATTACATGGTAAGAGACTTCATCTTGAGGCGACCCTAAACCCCCAAGCCTAAACCCTAAACCCTGATCCCTAAACCCTAAACCCTAGACCCTAGAAGCAAGGGATATGATTCTCAATTTTTCCTTCTGACAGGGAGCTGTCTCCAGTTTCCGAACTTGCTCCACGAGCTCCGTGTGCCTGGCTCCCAGAATCTGAAGGTTTAGGTTTGAAGGTCTAGGGTTCAGGGTTGAGGGTTTAAGGTTTAGGGTTGAGGGTTTAGGGTCTCGGGCTTAGGATTCAGGATTTAGGGTTCAGGGTTGCATCAGTGGACGCGCGCGGTGTGTGTGTGTGTGTGTGTGTGCCTCTGCTTTGGACATCGGGGCACGCGTCCTATCGCACACGTGCGCCGCTTAGTGGCCCCACCACCCAGGCACCCAAACTGTGCTCATTTAGGCTTTAGGGTTCAGGCCCCCAAACCCCCTAGAAAGGGGGGTTTCCTTTTATCTTTTCTCCTCCAGTTCGGCTGTTCACTCCTCGTCACGCGGCCGCAGTCAGCATTCTCAAGTTTCTGAACTTCCAGAAAACTTAGCCCACATTACCCTATAGGAAGAAAAAAGGATCCTTTTTACAATAATATAAGGAACCCAATACCCCCCAAAAGTATAAAGGATCCCTAACATTGATCCAGACAAAGGATTTGAGCAACGGGGTAGCCGAAGCCTCGGCTGGCCTCCACGTGTGGATCGGTTGGGGTTTAGGGTTTAGGGTTGAGGGGTTCGACTCTTGGTCTGGGAGGGCCCTGGGCCCCTGTCCCAAAAGGCTCCAGAGCCCATGGTTATGGTCAGCGGCGCTCTCGCCGGTTTAGGCTTGAGGATTGAGGGTTTAAGATTGACCCTAAAGCTAGTTGGAAAAGGAGAGGCTGGGATACGTATTTATCATGTAATTTTCCCTAAATAGCACTTAAGAAGGATGGAACCTTTGGGGGGTGGGGAGTACAGAGGGGGGCAATATACAGTGGAACCCATGAATTTGATTCTAAAATCAAGGAAAATGTTGCTACATAAAGGCTTTATGGCTAATAGATAAAAAATGCTGATTGCACCAACCTTCCCCCCAAATATAGGGACCTTATGACTGGCAAATGGCTCTTACAGGGAGGATTGGGAAGTTTTGGAGTTGAGTTGGGGGGTCCGTAGCTCCATTTCGAATTCTATACTATCAACCTCTACCCCAAAAAGCCATAAATCAACTGGAAGACAAAATTGGGTGTGTGTCTACGCTTGAGCGAGGGCTCGGATTCATGTAGACGTGGGTTTAGGCTTTGGGATTTCTGTCCTACAAGGCCTAGGGTTTGAGGGAGTACCACACGCACACAGGAGTGAAGGGCCCAGGGTGTTTGGGGGGTTTAGGGTTTAGGGTTTAGTGGGGTGTAGGGGCTCAAGCCCTCACAATCTTGAACCCTGTGCCCAAAAGCCCTGAACGTTGGATAGACAAGCCCTCAGGCAACACACCTAAGACCCCAAGATTTAGGGTTTAGTGTCTAAATCGCCAGCTTGAAGCCCCAAAAGCTCTTGTTCCAAAACCCAAACCTTGAATCCTAAAACTCGTAACCCAAACCTACACAAGCACGACCCTAGAACAAATTCATGTCTATATCTGCCTACATGTCCCGATACCCCTAAAACCTGAACCTCCCAAACCCTAAGCCCGAAACCTTACTTGGAGGCCCATGGGACTTAGTAACTCCTCATAACTGGGATTATAACCCTACTTATAACTGGGGTAACCCCTGTAACCCCTTTCAGGCAAATTACAAGTAGGGTTATAAGCCCAGTTATAAGTGGTTACTAAGTCCCATGCCTCCAAGTAACCCCTATACCTCGAAGGCCCCACACCTTTCAAATTGAAACAGGCAACTTTTGAGCAAGAGTTCGCTGGTTCGCCATGCTCTGCAAGATCATCTTCTCCCTCCATTTGAGGATGAGTAGGGATTAGGGTTTAGGGTTCAGGATTTAGGGTTTAGAAATTGGGACTTAGGTTTCGGGTTTACTGTTCCGGGCTTCGTGCTCAAATATGTACGTATATTATGGTCCTAGATTCCTCGCGTGAGAAGGATATAAAATAGCGCAACTACACCTCAAACTGGGAGGGTCAATCATCGAGGCTCCTACAGACAGTGGGCTCCTAATATCTCTGCCACGCATGTGAACTCTGAATCCTAAATCCTACATTTTAAACCCTGAGCTCTACGATCTAATAGCAAATCCTAGTCACTTTAGAGGCAACTTTCTGCCGGCCGTGCACCCGCCCCTTCTGAGTGCTTGAAAGAACCTGTGAACGCTCCTAGGTGCTTCTTAGCGCGCACGCTAGGTTCTTCGAAGCCACAAAACCCTTGGACATGTTGCCTCAAAACATTTGCCAGGTTCTTCCAAGCCCAAACTCCTTAAACATGCTCCTAGACAGGGGGTAATGTTGCCTCGGAACATTGAATCCTAAACCCTAAACTCCTCAGAGCCCTATAGTCCCTCTTAAGTAGAAAGAATATGAGCGGTGCCCAAAACCCTAATCCTATTTTATTCGAAAAATGCTTACGGTATATACGTTTTCCAGGCTTGTGCTTACGACATGACTTTGTTGTTGTTGTT
>CAJNIZ010042694.1:20331-35400 GCA_905231905.1 Symbiodinium pilosum
GTTCGGGTTTGGGGGTGGCTCGAGGCCTTCAGTTTTCTTCAGACGGTGCCTTCCCATGGACCCTTAGTTTTCTTCAGGGTGCCTTAAAAAGCCCGAGTGAGAAAGGCCCTGAGGTAGGGTTTAGGGTTTAGGCTTTAGGGTTTAGGCTTTAGGGTTTAGGTGTAGGCTGAGGCTCCACGGCTTAGGGGAGTCGTCTTCAGGGCTCAGGGGGGTACAAGTAAGGACGTCTATATTAGGGTCCACTTCTTCATGGATACTACCACCTCTTAACCTGAAAAGGCGTCCTTTCGAGGTAGGTCCTAAGGCAACTATCAACCCATCAACCTGGGTTGGCCCCTAAAACCCTTTGAAAAATCTTAATATGCAGGGTCCCCTATTAAAGCCGTTAGGGAAAATATCAAATATCCCAGGAGCCTACCCAGCAACCCAGAACGAAACTGCCCACACCTGCACAAAGCCTAAAGCTAAGTTGCTGTTCAGGAGCTTGAATCAAGTCAACCTTAATAGGGTTATATGATAGTACCCCATATTCTTACCCAAAACCTGTACGTACTATAACTACTATTAACCCAAACCCAAGTACCAAATTATTGGGTACTTGGACCCTTAGGGTAATGCTACGTGAATACTGTTGTTTTTGGTGGTTGAACCTAATAAGACAATACTCCTTGTATAAAATACTATACCCCAAAAGGAGGATATAATCTTACTCTGTAATCTGTACCATAGTATCCGCAAATAAAATACTATATCCCCAATATAACCCCCATATAACCCTAGTTTCCATTTCATTTTCCATTTTCTTTTCCATTTGATTCTCCATTATTGGGTACCATAGTGTCCCCAAATAAAATACTACTCATCTGGACCACCATAGTGAGTTTGCCTTCCTCGACCGCAACCCAGAAAGCCGCCACAATTTCTCCGGGCAACTCGGCAAAGGGAAGCACAACCGCAGTAGTCAGCGCGCCCGAGACGATTCCAGCCATAAGGCCCCAAAAGCCGCCAGCAGCCTGGGGTCGGGTTTATATAGGATTTAGGGTTTAGGGTTTAGGGGTTTAGGGTTTAGGGTTAGGGGTTTAGGGTTTAGGGTTAGGGGTTTAGGGTTTAGGGTGAGGGGAATTATAGGCTTAGATAGATATCTAGTAGAGGGCATTATAAGGTTATATAGATATAATGGAAAAGATTAAAAAGAAGCTACGATATTATATGGGGTTAGATATGGTTTAGGGGTTTTGGGCTGAGAGTTTACCTTTGGTCCATGCAGCAGGTTTGTAGCATAGAGTTACATATGTATATGTATATGTATAAATATATATATATATACATACACACTATATGCACATACATACGTATATGTAAAGGGGATGTATAGGCGTTAGGTACATGTAGGGGTGGTGTTATACACATATACATATTGGTTAAGGTTGGGTTTAGAGTTCGTTGTTTCAGGCGCAGGGCTTAAATAGCTGCGGTTGTTGAAGATTTTGGGATCTGGGCCTATTTGACGGAAGTTCGCTGACGTGTGGTGGATCAACTTTGGGGCCTGTAGTGCTAGGTCAGCCCTTTGAGCCATAGTCTAAACTCCTTGAAGCGGTTTAGATACGGGATCATATAGGGGACTACTATAAGGTTACTAAGGGGGATACTAGGAGTTTAGACTCATTGGGCTCACTGAACAAAACTGCTCAAGGGATGTCCCTGGCCTCTGAAACGTCTTTGTGAGCGACGACGCCCACGACAGTCCCGGACAAGCCGGCAGCAGCCAGGCCAGCAAAGATACCGGAGACGAGACCCCCTGGGGTTCGCAGGTGTGGAAGCAATGTGAACTCTGCAGGAAGCACATGGGTAGTTCCCGAAATTAGGGTCCCATTTTGGTACGCCATAGATATTAGGTGCGGTAATATAATCCAGAACCAGAAGGGGCCCATAATTTTGAGAACAACCCACATTAAGAAACATGACATTGACAGAAAATGGTTCAAGCCATGAGGCGTGCACTCATCGTGTAAGGGCCAGACAAAATGTCCTATATGGGTAATTCCCAAAATGAATGTCCCTTTGAAGGCTTTATAGGGGGATATATGGGGACTATCTATGCGCACCCTAAACCCTGAACCCTAAACAGGAGAATAAGTCGAAATACAACTAGATGGGTGTAAATACAACCAGATGGGTCAAAATACAACTGAAATTTCTAGAAAATGGCTCAGATGGGGGATAATACAACCAGATGGGTGATAATACAACTGGGTGGTCTATGGGACGTTATTTGAGATGTAAAGAGTCTTTGGGGCGTCATTTGAGATGTAAAGAGTCTTTGGGGCGCTATTTGAGCAAGTGCGATGCCAAAGGATTCCTTACAACTTCGCTGTAACCTCTTCGGGCTACAGGTTCATCAGGATAGTTGCCATGAAACGCCCAGCCGAGCACAGCATGTCCAAACTTATAAAGGCACGGGAATAGCCAGTTGTAATTTCTCCCGTTTGGGAGAGCCCACAACAGTGGCTCAGTTGTGTTTTCGCCCGTGTGGTTGTATTTTCTCCCGTTTAGTTGTAATTAGACCCTGTCGCCCCTAAACCCTAAATCCCTAAACCCTAAACCCCTAAGCCCTAAACCCTAATACCCTAATACCCTTTGGAACAAGTTCTAGCCCGGGGAGCAGCGTTACTCCAGGAGGTGCCAAATTCTGAGCAGGATCGGACTCCTTAGCTGTTAGGGTTTCGTCTATCAAGACTTGTTGCTTTCAACTTTAACCCCCAACCCTAAACCCAAAATCCTAAACCCTAAATCTTTAACTCTCAACGTTCAATCCTAAATCCTAAACCCAAAGCCTTAAACCCTAAATCCTGAACCCTAAATCCCAAACCCTACACCCTTCCGCGTTTGGGATTTAGAGCCTCGGGCTCAGGGTCTCTAAGCCCTAAACCCTTTACACGCCCAATCCTATTGGGGACTCTGTGGTTCTTTCAGGTTTTTAGGGTTTAGGACTTTAGGGTTTATGGGGACTCTGTGGTAATACTGGGGTAGTATTGGGATGATGGAAGAGAGTATGGAAACTACTATAGTATGTTGCGATTATATATAGGGATAACTATGAAAAGAAAATGCAAGGGCTGAAGTGTGGAGTTTAGCACGTGTGCTTGAAGCTTTGCTGTGGAGGTTCACATGAAGGACTTCCAATGAATCGAAGCAAACGTCAATCTCCGAACCGTAGGATGTTTACCGTATATGGGAGTTGTTTTTTCAATAGGGGGACTCCAATATACACGCCAACTACTATAGTCCTTGTTGTAGGGACCCCCGAAAAACGTACTCTAGTGTTGGGAAACCCCAAGATTGGCATCTCGAAGCGGGTTGAGGTTATTGGTTTGGGATTCAGGGTTGTAAGTAGGATGCTTGTGGTTTACGGTTTAGGGTACCTGGATCCCACTTCAATCCGCGAACGTTCAAGTATAGCACATTGCATGGTGGCTAGTACAAAACTTATACGCAGGACCCAATGCCTTACCACAAAAATACATCTATCACGCCTTGGGCCGTGGGGAGTACACATGGAACCACTAATGCGTCCTAAAACCTAATCCCCCAACCCTATCACCTAAATCCTTCACCGTGTGAGGCTGTCGTCATCTTTCCTCACGCTTGAGCTACCCTCACACAACCAACAGTGCTACTGCTGAGCTTCAGGTTACGCCACAACCCCCAGAGAAATTTCTGAAGAAGAAAATGGAAGGTGACAAGGAAGTTATTCTCTTATGGGGGTTATACAGGGACCAGTACAAGAACCCATGTCATACTGTCATGTTTAGGGTTTGGGGTTAGGATGCTCAAGCCCTGCAAGACCCCATGATAGTGGAATACCACAATTGGCATTGTACACGGTAATTGGCTGAGGGTCATGCAGGATTCAAAATTTGAAACTTAAAATCCTTGAAGGCCACAATTGGTGTGGGTTACAGTGTCTCTGGATTCAGGACGCGGGAAGAACACAATCATTTCCCACGAGACGGGAACCTCTTTCTTCCCTTCTCTAGTAGTGTCTGAAAGGATTGGTACTATCAGATCTGGAAGCATTGCTATTTTCTGGATCCCCAAGAATTGTTAAACAACTGGCCCAAAACGGCGTAAATTAGCCCAGAAGACTACAAGACATACTTGGTAAACATCTATCTACTTAACATTGCTAAAAACAGCTAAACTAGTTCTGAAAAGGTGCTAAATGAGGATTGGATATAGGAATGCGAGAATGCAAACTGGAGCCTCAGAGACATTGCTGCCAGTCATTCTCGCTGGCTACCCAGAACCCCAAAGGATCCAACACTGAGATGCCCTAGATAGTATGGTCTGCTGCAGGGATGGTTATACTGTTGATGGATGAAATCTTGCACCACTTAGGGTCCCCAAACTATGGTAATTCCTAGGACTTTAAGGACTTAAAGTGGTGCAAGATTTCCTCCATCAACGGTAGGCTTACATGAAGGATCCAATTTTGAGATCCGCTTGCGGACCAGCAAGGATTCCAGGCAAGGCCGCCCTGACTGTGTTTTTTGATCTGACTAAAATGTATGCCCCCTTTTTGCGTCACGCATGCGAGCTGCAAGATACCCTGAGAAGGCACTGTTGTATCACCTCCTACAGAGCCGGAGCCTCTATCTGATGGGCAGCCTTCATAACATGAGGTTTTGAGCGGGGAGGACAAGGCCTTGTGGCACAAAATGAGTATTTTGCTCAGTGGCATGATGTGTGTGGGATACGCACCATAGACCCTAAATCCTAAACCCTAAGACCTAAATCCTAAATTCAAAGCCCTAAACCCTAAATCCCAAACCCTAAACTCTAAACCTAAACCCGACCCTACACTCTGAGCCCTACAGCCCAAACCCTTTAACTTCATGCCGCGTAGCTTGTCTAGTCATCTCGAACTGGTTCTGAGAAGCCACAGGTGGCACTAAGGAAAAAACCTTGACATTCTGGTCAGGTGAGGGGAGGGTATGGTTTAGGGTGTTGGGGGTTTGTGGTTTAGGGTTTAAGGTTTAGGGGTTTAGAGGTTTAGGGGTTTAGGGTTCAGGGGTTTAGGGTCTAGGGCTGAAGGGGTTTCGGGTTGGTTTTGCCTCGAGCGCTTGTGGTGTTGCATGGGGAGGATAAAGTTTTGGAGGGTTGGGCCGGTGTAAACCCAGCACAACCAAGATATGCACCCTGTGACTGTCTGATGATTGCTATAGGATTCTACACTTTCGGCGTTGGGCAGACCAAACCATCCCAAAACCGGCGATGACTTGCTGCCAAACCCTTAGTCTTAAACCTCCTAGACTGTAGGGTATACCTAAACCCTAAAAGTATGTAGAATAATGGCCTTTATGGTTGTTATTCTGGGTTTAGGGCAATTATTCTACCTACTTTTGGGGGTTTAGGTAGGGTCTATTTAGGCTTTGGGGTTTTGTGTTTAGGGTTTGGGGTCTAGGGTTTTGGGTTTCGGCTTCAGGCACGGCATAGGGGCCTACAAGTGTACACTCCCAGCTTGGGTGTTGAGAGGGGAGCGTAGGGTGTTGTACGAAGAGATTCGGGTTTGAGGTTGAGTCGGGGGTCCGGCTACCTAGAGTGACACCTTAAATCCTCAAAGCAAGTAGAGATACCAAAGTATCAGGTACAAAACCCTCTGTGCGAGGTACATTGATTACTTTACGTGCCCTGAACACTATAGTCCCCCCTAAGTAGATAGAATATGGGGTACATGGGAATCTTATTCTAATATACTCCAAGCCATATTCTATCTAATCATTTAAGGGGGACTTTAAACTACAAATCTGTGTAAGCCGGGAGCTGCACCGATGTGTGAAATCAGGCTTTAGGGTTTAGAGTTTACGGCGCGGGGATGGGGACTGAGAGATTGAGGCTTGTGGCCTTGCGGGGGGTGGCTCGGATTATGTACGAATACTTCCGAAGTTTTCTCTGCATGATTTTGAAAAAAATATACTCGAGTTCCACAATTCTCAAGCTTGAATTGGGCGAAAAGGCTCAAGCTGGATTTTGTCCATGAGCCGTAGTTGCAGCCACCTTGGGCATCGTGTACTTGTTGGTTCCCCCACAAAGCGTGTGGAGACCGAAGCTCAAGCTCACCCTTTGTGCCAAGCTCTTCCAGGCTATAATTAGACTATGCAAGCCCAGCAGGTGGATTGCGTCATGGTGTGTGCGTTAGATTTGTTTTTGCGCATGCTCAAGGCAGAGCAACTAGCCCAGCGCAGGGCGAACATCGCTGCCCAAGAGTCTGATGGATATGGTTGAGCCGAATGCGCAAAATGGGGTGGGATCCTGAAAGGGTTTCAGGGAGCAAATCGGAACGGCCTGTCCCAGACGTCTGGGCGTGGGAATTTCAACTTGCAACTTGCGCACTGACAAACCCATGGGTTTCCAAAACCCTTTTTCCTGAAACTCAGCCATGTTGAAATGTGCTAAATGTTGTGGATTCTGAGGGGCGCTTCTAGAGTTGATTGTCCTGGGAAGTCTTACGTTTGGTGGATGCGGATCCCCCCCCCCATGTTAATAAAACCCCGAGCTTCCTAAGGCTCAACAACCCAAATTTGGTATATCCTATTATATCGGGAGTATTTACTATTATGGGGCTGGGATTATGGGGCTGGGGGTGATTTAATATCAGGGGAGGGGACAGATGGGAGGTACTTTGTCAGAAGCAACTGAGCGGTGCATGTCTTTGTCGTTTCTGCCGATCCGGCCATATATTGCAGCCCCACAATGTGACCATTGCATGCGATTATCATAAACACTTGCATGAAAGACTTAGCTTAAATGATACTGCGCATGGAGAAAATCTTGCACCACCCTATAATCTAAACCCTCAACCCTAAACCGATTTGCAGTATTACGAGGTTTAAAGTGCAACATTTCCTTCATCCCTAGAAAACACTCCCTTGAGCCCTCTGTATCTCCTACCTTAACCTTAAGCTCCTAAACCCAAAACCTTAAAGCTACCTAAGGCAGCAGCCCTCCCTTTTTCAGAAACGCCAACACCGCCGATGCTAAAGGTTTGAGCTATCGGGCCCTAACAACTAGAAAGGCGTAAGCTTGTAACATGTGTAGGGTTTCGGGTTTAGGGACCTAAACCCTAAAACCCAAACCCTGGGGCTTAAACACTGACGGAAACTATCGAACCTCTGGGATTCAAATAGCCTATCTATGCCCAGGGTAGGAGTCATTTCAAGATTTCTCAGCTTTAGGGTTCAAACCCTAAGCCCCGCCAGTGACCTCGCTGAGCTGTCCACGCCCCACAGAATCACTTCTGACTGATTGCCTCAGCACGGGCATCTTTAGGGATGAAATTGTTACCCTAAGGCTCAAAGTAGCCCAAAAACCCTAAACCCTAAACCCTGAACCCTAAACCCTAAAGCCTTGTATAGTATGGTCTTTGGGCCCAAAAGCCTTATAGTATGAGTCCTTAGAGCCTTCGGGTGAGTTTTTTGCAGCGCCTCTTTGAACCTTGCGGTGAGGGTCAAAGGTTTAGGGTTTAGGGCTATCTTCCTGGGTTGCTTCTACCTCCCCTGTATATTTGGGGTTTAGGGTTTAGAGATTGGGGTTTAGGGATTAGGGTTTGGGTTTTAGGGATTAGGGTTTAGGAATAGGGTTTAGGGATTAGGGTTTAATAGGGATCAGGGTTTAGTTTAGGGGAGTTGACTTGTACAACCCTCTCCAAGGTTCCCCCCTAAAGAAAGTTGCGAGGGTGCAGGGTTTAGGGTTGAGGGTTTAGGGCTATTTGAGTTTAACTAGGGGGAACTCAGGGGGGTGGTACTTGAAGATTCCTGGTAGTTGCAACTATTTATATCTGGGCGTATAACCTCACTTCTACTTCCCTTGAATGGGACTTATGTAACCTATCCCAGTTATAAACAGGGTTGTAAGTCCAACTATAAGTGGTTGCCTATCCGGTTGCTGATAATGTAGATTGCGATGGAAAGCATGGAAATGAACCTCAGATGGAAATGCATATCTGCTCATATGTATATATGAATTCCTAAGCCCCTACATTAATATTTGCATGTGCTGGAGTCATGGTTTAGACTTTAACGCTTCAGTTTTCGTGCCTCTTGCCCCATTAAAACACTAAACCCTGAACCCTGAACCTTTAAAAAAACGGAAAGCTTTGCTTGTAAATAGCCATGGGCAGGCGACCTTGGGGTGCTTCACCATGTGAGCCATGATCTGAACCCATCAAATTTGGGGAAACCCTAAACCCTAAATCCTAAACCCAGAAATAAGGACAATTTCACGAGCAAACTGCCTCATGAGAACACCAGATTTGGAGATAAATGTTTTGTCGGCCCAGGAGCCTAGCTGAGCGCTGTAGGGTTTATAGGTTTAGAGTTTAGGGTTGGTTTAGGGTTTAGGGTTTAGGGTTAGGTTCAGAGTTTAGGGTTTACGGAGTTCAGGGGTTTAGAGCTTAGACCCACAAAAAGGGTTTGGGTTGGTTGGCCACCTCGGGCGGCGAGGGGTCTGAAAGAATACTTCCGCTTATCACTGCTACATCACCGGTAAACAGCCCCTATACCCTGAGCCCTAAACCCTAAACCCCACACCCAGATCACCAAACCTATAGATTCCAAACCCCAAGCCCCCAAATCCTAAACTCCAAACCCGAAACGCTAAACCCTACTCTAAATCCGAAACACTGAAACCTACACCAAAGGGGTGCAGGTGCCTACATCATTGGTTTTCAGGCCTCACCTCCTGCATGGCCCTGACTACCGATTACACCTTGGGAAAATTTGTATTATAGTACTACAGTACTGCGTAAGGCCATGCAGGAATTTTTTAGTCTCAACAACATATTGCAGGTGCCTGGCGCTCTGGGACATTCTCCTACATCCTAAACCCTAAATCCTAAACCCTAAATCCTAAACTCTAAATCCAAACCCTACACCCTAAACCCTAAATCCTAAACCCTAAATCCTAAACCCTAAATCCTAAACCCTAAATCCTAAACCCTGAACCCCAAATCCTAAAGCCTTTAATCCTACAGGCAGGGTGCTGGGCGGTAAACATCCTCGGGGCTTGCTCCGGCATTTCCAAGATGCTTCGCTGCTTGAAGGACCATCTCTCTGGCACCTGGCAGTATAGAGGGTTTAGGGTTTAGGGTTTAGAGTTTAGGGTTTAGGGGTTTAGAGGTTGAGGGGTTTAGGGGTTAGGGGTTTAGGAGTTTGGGGGTTAGGTTTTTGGTGATTCTTATAAATGGGTAATATGGAGAGATGTGCCTTTTTGCAAGGAATGGCTATACATGGTAAGAAAGGGATATATTGGGGAATACAAGGATGCAGGACTTAAGTAAGAGGTAGATAGGGGTTGTTTAGGGGAATAAAGGAGTTAAAAAAAGGCATTACAGCATTAAATTTTGTACAAGGGTATGCAAAGTGACATAGGGCCATACAGGGGTAAACGGGGGCTTTAGGGCTTACGGCTTACGATTAAGCTTGGGTCTGATTTTGGATGCCGCAGTTTGTGATTTTGGATGCTGCAGTTTGCTGGGAAGCACTTTTACTTACAAAAGGAGATACTATGTGCATATACAGGGATCTAGGATTTTGAGGGGATAGATAGGGGTTATACAGGTGTATGGCTCATTGCCTACAATAATTCCTGTAATCCCCACGGAACCCTGAAGCCTAAACCCACACATTGCCCCTGCGGGATGGTTCATCCTAAGCCCTAAACCTCAACACCCTGAAACCCTGAGCCCTAGACCCCTGACTCCTCAAACCCTAAACCCTAAACCCTGAACCCTAAACCCTAAACTTTCGGCCCTAAATCCCAAACTCAAGAGCTCTTCATTCCAAACCCTCATCACGCCCAAATCCCAGGGTTTAGGGTTGGTTTAGGGTTTAGGGTACAAGCCCTAAACACTCAACCCTAAACCCAAACTCGTGAGCTGCTGAATTCTCGGGCCCGAGAAAAGTTTAGGGTTCAGGGCTTAGGGCTTACCTAAATCCCAAAAGTATGTAAAATAATGGCCCTAAACCCATAATAACTGCCATACAGGCAATTATTTTACATACTTTTGGGGTTCAGGTAAGGCTCTGGGTAGGGTTACATTATATACATACCTCATGCGTCAATGTCCGCTGGATACTCCCAGCTGGAAAGGTCCGAGGTCACCTTCAGAACCCTACAGCCTAAAAGCTAAAATCCTACATCCTAAACCCTAAACCCTGAACCCTGAACCTAGGGTTTAGGATTTAGGGTTTAGGGTTTAGGGTTCCTAAACCCTAAACCCTAAACCCTGAACCCAACCTTAAACCCTAAACCTACAACCTTTAAACTGCACTCCAAACCCTGATCAAGCCCGCAAACCCTGTAAGCCTTAGTCCCTTCAACCTTGCTGGGGAAAACACATATCCAGGAATACAGGGTTTCGAATTTACGGTTTAGGGTTTAGGGCCAAAATAACAACTCTTTGTAGGTTAGGATCCTTACTGACCTGGGAAGCAGTTCTGTTGGGCAGAATTTTTTTGTTCCAGGCTGTTGGGGTCCCCAGGTAACCCTAAACTCTAGACACTGAAAACCTAAACCTTACACCCTTCAACCCTAAACCCTAAACCCCGAAGCCCCAAAGCCCCGAAGCCCCAAAGCCCCGAACCCTAAGCCTCTCTCAACCCTAAACCCTTACCCAGAACCTCCAATGTAGCTCTTTTTGGGGTAGTAAATTATGTAAGTTATCACGCCTTGCCAAAAAACCATAACAGACCCGCAAAGGAACTACATAGGAGCCCTTGGGCCCCAAACCCTAAATCCTAAATCTCACACCCCATACCCTAAACCCTAAACCCTATAGATCCTAAACCCTAAACCCTATAGATCCTAAACCCTAAACCTGAAACCCTTGATCCCTCCAACAAATCCGACCTCCGGTCCGGACCGCAGCCACGCTCCAACAGCGACCCTAGAGGAAGGCGAATGTAGCGAATCCTTGGCTTAGGGTTTCGAGTTTAGGGTTTGGGGTTTAGGGTTTGGGGTTGAGGGTTTGGGGCTGAGGGTTTGGGATTGAGGGTTTGGGGATTAGGGTTTGGGGCGTATAGAGATTGCTTATGTTTCGTGATTTGAGCGACTTTTTGGCGACTCTTGGGTGACTTTCTCGTTGACGACCATACCCAGCCCTCAGCACGAGGTGAACGTGCGCAGCATCTTCGGGTTTTTCAACTGGCCTCAGCGTTACCGGCGGCAACCGCAATCACGTCCTGTCTTCGGTGATGAGCGTCTGGGGATCAATCGTCTTCCATCAGTTCCTCTACTCTCGTCTTGTTGAGCTTGCTGACTGCAACACGGACTTGGCTGCTGTTCGCTCCGTCCGATGAGACTTCACACGCGCTGCTGATCGCTTACAAATAGGCTTTCGCAATCCTGGAATTTTCTTTCACGTGCCACAGAGTACAACACGTTTCACAGCAAACGCGACACGCCCTTCAGCACACAAAGTCAAGCAGGTGAATGTGACTTCCAGTCCAGGTGCTGGAAGAAACCAACAGGCTATATAGTTTTGGTCATACAAATCCATACCGCCATTGACCATCGAACGCCTGTGAAGGTGCATTCGGCGTAAAGGTACTGATCGCATGTCTAGTTATCTGAGCTATAGTCTAAACTCCGAGTATCCCCCTGAATAGCCGCTAGAATACACTCCTATAGAGTACCCTATATAAACCCCTTTAAGGAGTTTAGACTATAGCTCATCTTGTTGTGAGAATACATTGCTGCATTTCCTGTACCTTAAATCAAGGCCCCAAACTCTAAACCCTAAACCCTAAAAATCAAAACCCTGAACTCTAAACCCTCAACCCCTAAATCAAAACCCTAAACTAGCCCTGAACCCTAAACCCTAACTCAAAACCACAACCCTATGCATCTCTAAATATTCCTAAATCTCCCTAGAGCCCCTGAATCCTAAACACCCTACACCCTGAGCCCTACTACCGTTATTATGAATATTATTATTAAATGATCACTATTTTTGTTGTTTATTCCTAGAACTACTATTCATATTGTTATCCGACGTGGCTCTGCAGTCCCTACAGGACCAGGCATCCAGACAACACGGGCAAACGCAAAACCTGAACAAATTCAAGAGGAAGCCCGCGCCCTTTCAGGAGCGTGGAAGAAACCCACCCCTGAGAAAGACAACCCCGGCACGGAGTGCGGCGAAGCCGCCCCCCGGCACAGACGGGCGAAATATTGTTATTACTATTATTACTATGCTTGCAGTCGCTCCTTGTTTTCAAGCCCCTAAACCCTAATAAACCCTAGAGTAAGCCCTGGCCCCAGGGGCTGTCTGCGCTTCCGGAAGTCCAATCACGTCCGCGGCTGACGTCATGCCTGAGGCCCCGAATGCCCAAGAGGGTCCACTTTAGGGTTTAGGGTTTAAGGTTTAGGGTTTAGGGTTTTAGGGTTTAGGGTTTTAGGGTTTAGGGTTTTAGGATTTTAGGCTTTAGGTTTCTAGGATTTTAGGGTTTAGGGTTTAGGGGCTGTTGACACTAACAACCCTGCAAAGCTTGTTCTGCAAAAAGTGCTATAATGGCCATGACTCAGGGATTCCAGTATCCACCGTAGTATCTACTTGACACCCAAGGGACCAAAGAAGCTTCACCATAACCAGTTCCAATCCTAAACCCTAAGCCCTAATCATCACATGTACTACAATGAACATTACCCAGACAATTACTGGACATGGGTCCCTAGGTCTATCCCTAATGGTCCCCTACCCTACACCCTACACCATAATCCCTAAACCCTAATCCCTAAGCCCTAAACCCTAAACCCTAATCCGGAAACCCTTAATGGTCCCCTTGGTAACCCAACCCTAAGGCTCAAAATAACCCAAGAGCCTCGGCAAAGAAACCATATATTATGAGTCCCTTAGGCCAATAGTGACAATAGCTCATACGCATCCTTTGGGATGGGTGTTTCAATAGAAAGTGACTCCGTTTGTTGCATATTCCCAGATATATGGGGGTTTCCATAACTTAGGGGTCCCTTTCCAAGGAGGCCCTATAATACGGATTATACCATATTGGTGTCTATACTGGACCCCTATATGTGGAAAGTATCATCAAGATAAAAGATCTTCCACATTATTACGATACAGTCCGCCTTAAGTAGATAGAACATAAGTAGCTAGAATATGGGGTATATAGGGATCTTATTATGATATACCCAAAGCCATATTATATCTACTTAAGGGGGACTATACGTCTCTGTTACTTGTAACCACGAACCAGACGGCACTTGTCAGCAAAAGCTCGCAAAGTTTGCCTTAGCTTGCTTCCAAACCCTAAGCCCTGAACCCTAGAGCCTAAAGCCTAAACCCTCAACCCTAAAAACCCTAAAGCCTAAATCCTAACCCCCCTAAACCCTAAACCCTAAACCCTAAACACCCTACACCCTAAAACCGTTAATAAAAAAACATATATATATATATAAAATACAACCTGAACTCTGAATGCCCTAAACCCTAAACCTTGGGAATCTGGCAGGCTTCTGGAAGCCCCAACATGAGCCCCAATGTACTATCACCCATATGGGCCATAGTCTAAACGTTTAGGGCTCTTAGGGTTTAGGGTTTAGCGGTTTTAGGGTTTTTAGGGTTTAGGGTTTAAGGTTTTTAGGGTTTTTTGGGCTAGGGTTTAGAGTCTAAACTCCTAGTATCCCCCTTGATAAGCCCTATGATACTCCCCTGTACAATCCGCTACATGACCCCCTTCAAGGAGTTTACGCTCCAGCCCCCTATAGCTCATCTGAGTTTAGGGCTTTGGGCTTAGGGTTACCCCAACAGGGAATGTGAGCTGTGGAGAGTGATGCTGTGTTGCTGGAATGGATATCTCATTTACAAATGCAACCTTGCATCAGGGTACCCTGAAGCCTGAAGTAATTGAGGAGTCGGCGGGAATGGTTCTTTAGCCGCTCAGCTGTTTATTTGTCTCTAGCTTCTTGAAGCTTCCAAACACCAGATAAGGAATGGATTTCGGGTTTGGGGTTTATGGGCTTATAGGGTTTAGGTTAGAGTTTATGGGTCGTAGAACCATATAATTCCAAGCTGCGCTAGAGGTAGTTCCGCGAAAACCTATGCCGGAACCCTAAGCCCAAACAGCCAATACACTAAACCCTACCAATACGCCCTGTCTCAGAAACCTCCTGTTTGCTGCTCAGATGCGCTGGAAGCCTGAAGTCTCCTCCCAGTGGCATCAGTTTAGCTACAGGCAATGTAAGAGCTTGCAAAAAAGGAACCGCATGTATTTCGGGTTTAGAGTTTAGGGTTTAGGGTCCTTACTATGGACTGTCATAATCCATCGGGAATCCCTAAGGGCCGCCGTTTTTTGAGAAAGCCAAGTATGTCTCGGTCAGAGCTTCTTTGTGACTACCAAAGTATCTTACCTGGGGCTTCAGAAGCTCACTTGAAGGTTTCAGAAAGAGGGGATCCCGCTTGGGAGCCCACCAGAGTTTCCTGTATACTAAACCCAAAACCCTAGCCCTAAGGGTCCAAGGACCCAAAAAATAGGGCTTTAAGCCCCAAATACCATTCAGATTCTAGCATTTGGGCCCTGATATCCCATTATTTGAGTCCTTGGACCCTTGAGGTATTGAGCTTCCTGTATGTCCTAAACCCAAAATAAATCCTCAACCCCGAAACCCTAAACCCTACACCCTGAACCCTGAATCCTATTGTAGTGGGGTAACGGTGGGGAATCCTGGATCAAAATCATAGGCAGGGCATCCAGCTGCGCAAGTCCATGGGTCTTACAGGGAGGGGCTCCTTTGCTATAACTTGCCCTAAGGGTCCAAGGACCTAAATAGTAGGGTTTGAGGGCCCACATACCATTAATATTCTAGTATTTGGGCCCTAAAGGCCTGTTATTTGGGTCCTTGGACCCTTAGGCGGGTGTTGAGGTAATTTCAAAAACGGGACACGTACCATATGAGTCCCGCATTTCTTGTTATTGGGGTTCATACGCAAGGACCCCTCAGAAGGCGGCAAGGTGCCCCGAATACTTGGAAAATACCCCTAAACCCTAAACC
>CAJNIZ010042694.1:35444-50069 GCA_905231905.1 Symbiodinium pilosum
TAAACCCTAAACCCTATAAAAACCTAAACCCTAAACCCGTTTCGGGGGCACCACCTCGCGGTTTAGGGTTCAAGGTTCGGAGTTTAGGGAGGCCTTGTTTCCATTTCGCTTTCAACTTTCCTTTCCGTTCGACCCTCCGTCATAATCGAATACATGCAAGTGGTAGTGTCCCAGAATAAGCGGACCCCAAGATAGACCCAAAATATGATGGTCCTTCTTCACAGGGACCCCAAAAAGGCATCCCTACGTTTGGGAAACTCCAAGTGGCACTTGTTTGTGCAACTTCCAACCCTGAACCCTGAAGCCTATCTAAAGTAACCTATGTACCTATGGGAAAAAAGGGGGTTGCATACCTAATCTTTGGGTATCTCTACCCTCTTTTAAGGGTCTGGGGTAACTCTAGGTACACCCTACCCGGGGCCCTAAACCTTGAAGCCAAAAGTCTCAAAACTAAATTTACACCCTGCCTAAATCCTAAACCCTGGTTTAGGGTTTAGGATTTAGGGTTTAGGGTCTGGATTCATGCTTTCAAGTCAGTCTTGTCGTCCTTGCTTCCA
Source organism: Symbiodinium pilosum (assembly GCA_905231905.1). NCBI lineage: Eukaryota > Dinophyceae > Suessiales > Symbiodiniaceae > Symbiodinium > Symbiodinium pilosum. The sequence goes on from CAJNIZ010042694.1 coordinate 36,002, forward strand.
GATGGGGCAGCTTGAGCAGCCATCTGGTACCTTGGCATGCAGGCGTTAAGAGGTTTATGGGGGGTTATACAAGGTTATGCAGGGATATAAAGGGTTTAGGGCTTAGTATTGAGGGTTTAGGGGTTGTTCAAAAGATCTTCGTGAGACAGGTGCCGCTGGGATGTATAGCCGAAAAGGGGACCTATTGGATGGCCCTTTGAGGGCTAGAACTTTGAACAACTACCAACTATAGGATATAAGCAGCTTTTAAGTTGCACTACCTACCTAGCTCTAGGGTTTAGGGCTTAATGGCCAGAATGTGGAGGTTGAGGGTTCTAGGGTTGAGGGTGCTTAAGGTTGTTTGTTTAGGGTCTGGGGTAGAGGTTTTCGACTTGGTGTCATATACTTGACAGGGTCTCTACGTCGATGAATCTAAGAGCTTGGACCTGAGGGCCTGAGGTTCAGTTTTTCCTCAATTGAGGCCCAAGTAGTCTTCAAAGCCATGCTGGATCCCTCAACCCTGAAGCCCTAAAACCGCAGATCCCAAACCCTAAACCCAAATCATGAACTGAAAGTCCAGGACCCCATCGTCCCTGTCGCCCTTTCCCATGAAGGTGGAGCGAAAAAAAGAGCATAGAGTGTACACCTAAACCCTTAACCCTAAACCCTAAACCCATGGAAAAAGAAAGTCACCTCTTCTGTGCCCCTCCGTCTCCAGTCCATACATGGCAAGGAAAGTCAGTGCGGCTATACTTGCCCATATTTAGCGGTTTAGGGTTAATCTGGGGTTTAGGGTTCAGGGTTTAGGGTAAAGTGTTGACAGCTAATTCATTATCCCTAGTTGATGACACTCATTGTCTTGGCCAAGCAGGGCACCAATTGATTTGGGAATTTAGCATCACATGGGTCCACCTGCTTGTGCCTCATACCTCCGAACACCTAAGGCCATTACAATGACCTCGGACCCTAAGCCGTAGATTCACAGTTTAAGGTGTAAGCTTCAAAGCTTCAAAGCACACAAGATTTTGGCACCCCTCCCCCACCAAAAAAAAGTGCCAAAAGGCCTGACTATGCTCGGTTCCTGTTTTTGGAACGTTAAATGAGGATCACCAAGCATAATATTAATGGTATTTGGGCCCTAAAGCCCTATTATTTGGGTCCTATATACCCCTACATAATCCCCATATATCCCTATGTATCTCTATAACCCCTTTAGAGGGACCCTATTATTTGGGTCCTTGGACCCTTGGGGACTCTCTTCTTAGAAGTACTGGAGGCCCCAAACCCTCAACTCCCAGGCTCCGAATTGCAGCTGGGAATGGTAACGGTTTAGGGTTTAGGGTTTAGGGTTTGCAACTCGAACTGTAATTCTGGTAATTCTGTCCAAACACAATTCTAGCTCAGCATGGATCTCTCCTACATAGTAGCTCCTTTTAGGGTTTGGGGTTTAGGGTTTTCTGCTCCCCTGTATAGTACGCCCCCTAATTCTTGAATTGGGGGGATACCCAGAACAAGAACCAACATGTTGACAACCCTTCCTCTAACCACCCATAAAAGTGGGATTCCCCCTAGAAAGATGCCGTCAAGCGAATGACATACCATGTTGAGAATGTTATTGTAACTATGATGATGATGATGATGATGATTGTTATTGTTAATCGCATTCTTATCAGTACTAGTATCATTATTCGCAACACCTTTGGAGTCTGTACTGTAGCCCATCACGCACGCGCGTCTTAAATGAAATCACACATAGCCAGGTAAGTCCCTAAAGCCTAGAGCCCTAGACGCCTAAAACGTGTGGCTCCATGTTTTGTTTGGGCTGAGCTTCGGCAGTGTCACGGAGAACGTAGAACCTCTGCCCTGCACTGATTCCACCTGGGAAATCCGTTTGAGGCAGGTACTCCAGGGGCCTAAAGAAATACAGTTATCATTTTGACTTTTTGAGGTACCCTATACCATAAGGGAGACCCGGAATGTGGGTAATTATTCAGACTTCTACATTATGGGGTGGAGGGGCGAAGGCCTAGGATTCGGCTAAGGGCTTCGCCTAAAAGACTTGCGGTAGGCGTTTGAGTATGTTGTCTGGTTCGCTTGTTGCGGGCTTCCATTTGGTTTGAGAGTAATCGAACAGGGTCACGTATCCATGAGCGTTTAGGGGCTTGGGGGTTTAGGCAATGACTCTTTACCTTCCCACAACACCTATTCAAACCATATTACTTCCCAAGTTAGAAGTACCAAAGAATTCGGTACATCGACTGTCTGGGCTATCTGGTGAAGGCTCAGCTTAGGCATGCTCTGAGCCCGAGTAAGTTTAAGGTTTAATAGTAATAGTAATAATAATAGTACTAGTAATAGTAATAGTACTAATAATAATAGTAATAGTAATAGTAATAGAAATAGTAATAGTAATAGCAATAATAATAGTAATAAAAGTTGTACGGTTTATGGAGTGGCGCAAGCCTTCTTCCATGCGTACTAGTGCGGTGGTTGACGGCTGCTCAGAGACTGGTCAAATCAGTCTGACAGGTTTTAATGCTTATGTAGGTTTAGGATCTATGGTGCGTGGCTTTGCGGGGCATTCAAACGCCGCTAGGAGCTCACAAAACATCAGCAAACTTTTTGCGGAGACCCCCAGCCCGAAAGAAACACAAAAAAAACTGATTTTTAATTCAGGGAACAAGGGAATATACTCCGAATATGTCCCCTATATACTATTTTCCCTTTTCCCATGAAGAACCAGTAACAAACGAAGGACTGACAGTTTTGAGATGTTCCGTGGACTCGATAGTAACCCATCTAGGGTTTAGGATATAGTCCTAAACCCTAGACCCTAAACCCCAGGGTTTAGGGGTTGAGAATTGCCATGCCAGAAGCAAGAAATGCATGCTTCATTGGGACCAAACAAATATATCTCAAAGGGGCAGGGGGGGGAATAGGGATCCTGGAAACAAGGGGCTCAAGGCTTTGTAGGGTCTAGGGGGATGGTATAAGAGGATTGTAGGGGCTCGGGCTCGTTTGGGATTATTGCTCGACGCTCTTGAGAAACACAATCCTAAGTCTAGGTAAGACAAAGTTACGTCTCACGCAATTGAGCTATCGTCTAAACTCTTTGATAAAGGAATATGTAGGGGACGACTATAGTGTTTAATAAGGGGGATACTAGGCGTTTAGACTCTAAACCCAAAACCCAAAACCTAGGAGTTTAGGCTATACCTCATCTCAAGAAGCCAACCTCCAAGCTACAATCTGGATTCAACAATCCCTGCACCTTACATTGAGTAAACTAAATACCAAAACCACTTTGTAACTTACTAGCCCTAAACCCATGATAAAAGCCAGAAAGACAATTATTTTAAATACAATGGGGTCCAGGTACTGCTGATGCTGAAAACCCTGCATGACCTCAGTATACGGTAACACGATTTTTCGCAAGAGGTATAAGGTTCTTAGAGTAAGGTTCTTGGAGTCAAGCAGGGTTTTTAACATCAACCGTAAGGCTTCGCCCCCGAATGTCAAACACGTCCCTGCCGTGCGTGTTTCCTGTCATGGACATGTAGTCACCTCCCCCTGATAAACAGCTCCCCGCACCCCACCCCGCTCCTCCCTAGTAACAAATATTAACTCTACTGTATGATGCTTTTGGGATGTGTCAAATTCTTGGGAGGATGACGGTGTTCATCACTAGGGAGAAGGGATGAAAACTCAAAGCTGGAGGTGGGGGCGGGCCAAGATTTGTCGAAGTCAGTGCCTAAGACTCTGGCAAGACCGTATTCCTTGCAAAACGAATCATAAGATGACAAGGGGGCTTTAGTTACCCCAACCTCCACAGTAATGACCGTGTAACTATGATATGACTATATTCGGGTCCCAAGTTTAAGGGTTGGAGTCACCCAAACACTCTTAGAATGAGAAGCGTGTCTCTTTTGAATGTCTTACCCGTCTCTGCGGGCTTTTATTCGCCGAGGCTATCCAGCCTCAACAGGCATGCAACAAACAGGTCTGAAGTGAGGCTTACCTCCGTTACTCCCTCGAACCTACACCCCCACAACATGCCATGACCTATTCGTGTGCTCCACGCCCCTATAAACCGTAAACCCTGAACCCTGAACCCTACACCTGAACTGCCTATCCAAGTAGTCTGAAAACGGGTCGCCGTTATGTCGCCGCCGTGCTTCCGGGCAATTTCTCGGCTGATAGCCAATCCAAGGCCCAATCCTGAGTACCTGGCTTTACGGTTTGGGGTTTAGGGTCACACGGTCTGGGATTTAGGGAACCCCGAGTACCGTATACTCATATTAGCTGTATCTACGATAAGGGTCCGCCAACCCCTACACCACAATCACCAGTGTTGATGCAACAAATCCTGACCTTTGTAACCCTAAACCCTAAACCCTAGAACGCGGTAACAACATCATTCCCAAGGTATGGTCCTGCAGGATGTTTTGTATCCACCCAAAACCTTAAAGCCAAACCCTAACTGTTGCGTAACATATCCGAAGCCCTGAACCCTAAACCGCAGAGATCCTACGGTGCAGAACTTTTGGGCACTCAAGCGCAAAGTTATTTGGAACCCTGGTAGAAATCAACATCTGAACTGATTGTGATTATGGCTCCAAGGAAAAAGAATTAGGAAACCCCCAAACTCCAAATCTTAAGCCCTAAACCTAAATGGCTTGGGGTACAGGCTTAGGGCTTAGAGGAAGTGTCAAGTTGAAAATGCGTTTGGTTTGCGGGGTCTAGGGTTGGATCATCCCTTAGTTAGGGTTTAGGGTAAGGATTTAGGTTTTTAGGGGTTAGGGTTTAGGGTTTAGGGTAGGGATTTAGGTTTTTAGGGGTTAGGGTTTAGGGTAAGGATTTAGGTTTTTAGGGGTTAGGGTTTAGGGTAGGGATTTAGGTTTTTAGGGGTTAGGGTTTAGGGTTTAGGGCTCTTCAGCTGTAATTCGGGCTAAGCAAGGCGAATTCGGAAGGAGGGTAAGGCGAGAGGTGAAAACACTTGTAGCAATTCGGCAGCAAAAGGAGCACTCCCTTTAAGGGCCTTAATATTAGGATCCCCATTATGATCCCTATTAAGGGGAGGAGGCTTATCAATCAGGGGTCTACATTACATTAAAAAACCACGGCACTAAGGAAACAGTACCTGCGCACACAAACACAAAGGCTCTCATGTTGCGAAACTGGAAAGTAAGGCGGATTTCGCTGTCTGAGTACTGAGAAGAGAGGCATTAAGTATGCGTGTGTATGATAGATGGATGAAAGTGAATAACAAAGCCTGCGTAGCATCACGGATGTATGGCAAAGCCTCACTAGTTCCTTCGTTTGGATGCAACATCTTCAATGGACCCCCCCCCCACAGCGTTACAGGGTTGAGCAGGTGTGACAATTCTGCGTACTGATGTGCTCAATACCCATCACATTGCTTGCTTTTCATGGTCCCCGCATCGGTGCACCCTCAACCTTAAACCCCCAACCCTCCACCCCATAAGGCGCAAAAACCCAACGCGTTTCTCCTGAGTATGAATGTGCTGTATTTACTCGGAGAGACCCAGACCCTGGAAGGGTACAAAAAAAATGGCCACCAAGATACAAACCCGCAACTGCTCGCGGTTTAGGGTTTGGGGTTTAGGGTCTAGGGTTTATAGGGATGTAACCCCATAAGCTCTCCATAAAATTTAGTGGAGGCAGTGTTGAGTTGAGATCCTTCCCGGGTCTGTGCGGTAAGACTAGGTTGCTGGTAAGGAACTCAGGGAATTTCCCACTACAATGAAACCGGATTGCTTGCTATGTACCTTTCATGCAATACATTAATTTAACTTCCCCAACCCAAAGTGTCCTAAGTACTCTTATATGGGAATACTTATCCAAACCATACGAGAAGCTCCTACTATAGAAGCCATACGTCATACTGTAGGTACTTTGCACCCAGAAGAAGCAGACCCCTAATCCCTGCAAGCCCCAGAAATCAGCTTGCCTTCGGCTTTCGGAAACGTCCTCTTGGTCAAAAGGCTCGAAGATGCGCGTGGTATTCTCAGGGGCAATACCAATGCCTGCGAAGATGCTCTGGCTACAACTGGTGGTTTACGGCTTAGGGTGTAGGGTTAGTGCCTGCAACGACACGTTGCGAATAGAAGGTGGTTTAGGATTCAATTTGGGACTATAGGAACAGAAATAGGGATGAATCAGCCCTAAACCCTCAACCCTAAACCCTAAAAAGGGTGTTGCAGTGGAGTACACTTCTCCCGCATGTCCCTGCCTAGACCTCTCATCAAGATGACAACAATCTTCGGAGGCTCCATGTAAGTCCACTAGAGTTTAGGGTTTAGGGTGATGATACTTGCAGGGTCAGAGGGTATTAGGCTTGGGGTTTAGGGTCAGAGGGCATTGGCAAGTAGCTTCGGAAACTGCATAATTGAGTTGGTTCAGGCCTAGGTCCCGGTCAAGTCTTGCAGACCAGAACGTCATGAAGTGTAGTGCGGGGCTAGTCGACAATTAGGCTATGGAACCCTAAACCCTAAACCCCATTATGAGTAACGGCCCCTCCAACAAAAGGTACTGGACGCATAAGTGAACACCAGGGAGCCTTTGAACACTGCAACGGATGAAAAATTCATATTGCACTCTCCTATGTTCTCATCCCCCCCAAAACAAAACAAAAGCGGAGTGGAACACTAGAATCCTGAGCCCCGTAACTCTGGGAAGCTCGCAAACTGTGACAATCCCTACAAACCCCAAACCCAGAGGCCTAGATACCCCAAATCCTAAACAGCAAACATCAAAAGCGCGCAAGGACCCTGAAAGCCTCCCTTTTCGTTGAGGCCGTAAACCAAAGCGGCTACAAACTTCAAACCTCAACTGGGTTGCGCTTAAGGAACTTAAACTGAGTTACCATGATATAATGGGTAAAGATATTTAGTAAATGATAGGGATTTCCCCCCAACATAGTAACTTGAATTAAGTTCCTTAACAGCAACCCAGACCCTCAAGCCACTTGGCAGCCCGCCTGTGTCCTTGATGCCTTGGCTGTGCATTGGGGTTAGTGGGTTGTTGAGGGTTTTCGTCTTAGGACTTAGGATCCAGGGCTTAGGATTTAAGAGTTCACCCATACGGCTTCAGATCTAGGCTTTGGGCTTGAAGATTTTAGGGTCGACTTCTTCTTGTACTACTATATACATATATACACTATGAAGGTGATATAGGGATTTTTATCTTCAAGCTTATAAGGGTTCTTAAGCAAATAATGGTGTAGACTTCTGGGCTGCGTGCTTGAGCTCCAAGCCTCCGTCCCCAAGAGCGAAAATTACCGAAGAATCCTAAATCCTAGGGTTTAGGATTTAGGGTTTAGGGTTTAGGGTGTAGGGTCCTAAACTTTGAGCCCGGTATTAATTTTCCACAAAATTTCTGAGCTTTCAGATGTAGTAGGTCATGGCAATGTTCGCGAACTGCCTCCTATAATGAAACCAAGACGACATGATGTTATACAACTAGCACAGCATATTTTGCAGCGACGAAGCGGAATGATGTGGAACGCGATGTAGTATGATAAGATGACAACATAATATGCCACAAGACATGACATTTCAAAAGTATCTGCACGCTCTAATCGCACTCTGCTGGCAGCCCTAAACCCTGAAACGCTACTTGGCACCTAGCAAGCCTCATTGGCCCTCTGAGTGAGGCTCTTTGGACGCCTGCCTGCCCAAATGAAATGGTGATTTCCCAAAATTAGGGGTACTCTTTACTTTTGGGGTCCGCAAAATGAGGGTTACAGTATTTTGGGGTCTATATTGAGTATTGAACTTGCTGACAGTTTAGGGAAGCGCATCGCACTAACATGGGGGCCCGAATACTTAGAATAGGGCTTTGGGGTCCATTGTATGAATACGCAGGGAATGCTTAAAAAGAGACCATTGGCAGCCATTCGAACCCGCTAGAGCTTCCCAAGCAAACCCCTACATAATCCCTCAAAGAAGTTCATAATTCATCTATGATCCCTCTATATATCCCTACTAAAATGTCCCCTCTTGTTGAGAAACTCCCGCATAGTATTCTGGCAAGACCTGCGCCCCCCTGCTGTGGTATCCCTCAAGGGCGTGGAAAACAGTTCCCATAGATTTCCTGATAAGGACCTTCTGATGATCTCACTGAAACCACAATTTCGAGAAACTCCCATTTGGAGGGTTCGGAAAATCGGTGGTCCTTTTGGGGAATCAACGTAGCAAGTAACAGAACTCAGCGACTCCGCATGTAAACCTAACCCACGAACTACAAAGGTTCAAGTACCCAAGCATCACAGAACTCCCCGTACTCAACTCCAATATGAGAGTGTTGTAACGTTATTGGCACTATTTCGGGGGGGGGGGGTGGACTGGTGGTGGGTTTTGTGGGAGAGGATTACAAAGTTCCAAACCCTTTGCTGCAGCTTCTGAGACATCTTTCTACCAAAGCCAACCTCGATGTTGAGCATCTTACATATACCAAAAGGTTTGGAGTTAGGGTATAGGGGTTGAGCATCTTACATATCCAAACCCTGAACCCAAAGCCCTATAGCATGTAAACCCTGAAGCTCCTCATAGGTTCCATATTGGGATCTTGATGTTCAGGTACATGTTAACCTATCTCCTTTTTTTTTGAAGGGTGGATGGGGTTCAAAAACTCTGCACCAAGAAACATATTGTCACCTCCTGTGCGGTGTCGTCATGGCTTGCAAAGCACTCAACAAAGCCTGCAGGGCACGCCCTAAACCCTAAACAAGTCCTTTGGGTCTAGGCTTTGAAGGTTGGCTTTAAGCGGAGGATTTGTTTTAGGCCCTAATACCTAATAATCCTAAAGCAGAAGCACAAATCCTAAAGCTAGACTCTCTTCCCCAATAACCATGGCCACAAAAGTTTAACCTTTTATAGAGACCCAAAAAGGAAGCCCAAAAAGGATAAAGTTCTTGCATTGGCTAAGTAAGTAGAGCATTCAGCAGTTGGAGTATCCTGAATAAGCCCGGAGACTTGACATTACGGCGGGTGCTGGTGCATGGGCAGGTCCGACAATGGGATTATGTCTACTTATATCCTATTTATAATCATGGTTGCTCGACTTAAGGGAGCTATTGTAGGGTGATGACTCTGCCACTAAGTAGATTGCAAGTAGGGCGCTCCTTGAAGTAGTGTTGAGAGTTCCTGGTCTCGGCAGCCCAACCCCAGCCAGACAATTCTCGTTTAAGGGCTCTTGATGTGGTTCTATGAATCCTTTTTGGATATAGGGCATGCCTAGGGTGACCTCAGACTCTGAAAACAGGGTTTAAAAAATGCTGGGTAGAACGCCTTTTTCTCGCTAGGCACATGGGTTACTGTTGGTAGGTAGTTTCCATAGACACGGGAACAAAAGCGTACCGCCGCGCCCCCCCCCCCCGCACATATACGTGTCTCGACAGTTCATTGGACTTAGTAAATACATATAACTGGGCTCGTAAGCCTACTTCTACTTCCCCTCACGTGTAGGTTATCCCACTCATATAAGTAGGGTTATGAACCCAATTAGAAGTAGTTATATACAGAATCCCATGAACCTTCAAGGGACCTTGTTATACACCCCCCCCAACAAAAAAAAAAAAAACTATCTGCGGAAACGCCCATTTATGGTTGAGAATTCAGAGGACTCAGCAGCAAAGCCCGGGCCTTCATGGGTGAACTTCACTGCATTGGCAACCAGGTTATAGATAAGCTGGGTGCAGCGGTTGGCGTCCTTTCAGGGCTTAGAGTTTGGGGCATTTGAGGCCCTTTGGGGGGTTTCCAAATGCTGTAACGGAGAAGTGGAGGCCTCCCCCTCCCAGCTCATAGAAGTTTTAAGTTGTGTTGTTGGGATATATGGGGTTAAGAATCGAGGGTTGACGTACACCCCCTGCCCCACCCCACCCCACACCCCCTTCGCATGCGTGAGCATTGCTTTCTGTGCACCCAACAGCCGAATCGGATGCGCGATAGCATTTACAATTATTTCGAGGCTTCTTTGAAGTAAAACACTGTATACCCTAAAACCCTAAGCCCCATAAGTATACAACTAGGGCCATGAGACCAGCGACTGATTCGGCCTTACATTATTCGGTTTGTGGTCCGCTGGAGCCCGGGACTTAAGTAGAAAGTATGGTAAGACCGGACCCAAAAGTACACCGCAGAGGAACTATTCCGGGCCGCAAGTCTATTTCAAATTGTGGCGGCCCAAACAACTACAAATATGTTGGTCCTAAATTCCTTGTACAATTCTAGGGAACATACGCTAGTTTTAGGATCTAGGGTTTATTTCGGCCCCTTAGCATTTTGACTTGGAAGGAGGTCTTGACAGAGGTGGTTGCATCTATCTGCCCATCCATTAATTGGGGCCTCTGATATAATGATCCAAGAAAAAAGAAATCAACAGCTTAGCTGTCCGGTAGTATTTAAGCTTTTCCCAATTTTAACATGTTGGTTTATGTTTGGTTTCATGTTACCCCTGCAAAAAAAGTTAACGGTCACCCACTGAGACGTAAGCTGTAGGATCCAGCACGGCACAAGACTATGAACGGCGGTCTACTTGGATGCCCATGGGACTTTGTAACTACTTATTACTTGGGTTATAACTCGACTTTTCATTGGAGTAACCCCCAGAAGCCCATTTAGGGGGAGTATAAGTAGAGTTATAAGCCCAATTATAAGTAGTTACTAAGTCCAACGGGCCTCCAAGTAGGGTTTAGGGCTTAATTAGAGTTTACTGCTTCTTAAGACTTGCTGGGATGCAGCCGCTAGACCAGCACCACCCTACACCATAAATGTAGGGACTTTAGGAGGGACCCCTAATAGGGACCCTTAATCCCATTACCATATATAACCCTTATATAGTCATTCTATAACCCCTATATCCCTAGGTAGTCCCCATNNNAGCTACAAGGGTCCCTATTAGGGGTGCCTCCTAAAGTCCTTAGAATAAAATCCACGTGCAAGACATGGCTCAGCTTGGATGACGGGCAAGGGGCTCTTCACCTGTGAGCCGCAGATTTAATTAGGGTTTAGGGTTTAGGGTTTAGAGTTTAGGGTTTCAGTTTTCGCGTTTAAAGTTCAGGGCTTAGAGTTGAGGATTTAGGAGCCAGGGCGTAGGATCCAGGCTCAGGGTTTCGCACTTGGGCTTCAGGTCTTGGCGCCTAAGGCAGGTGCTTTTGTTTTCGGCTTGTGATTTCAGATGGCTGTTGTCAAGTTAGGGTTTGGGGTTTAAGGTTCAGGGTTTAGGGTTGCAGTTGTGGCTCTTAGGGGCTCAAGAGCAACGAGCAAGACTGTATGCTGCACCCCTTTTGTTTGCGGCCCTCCTGCACATATAAGTTGGATAGGAGATGCTGCTGCTCCCAATGAAGCCCTGAGGTTGAACGCGTAGTCTGCTGCCCCAAAACAGCTCCAATATTGCTCAGATATTCTCGTGAAGGTCCCTAAACGGTACAACTTTTGGGGAACAATGCCAAGCCCTTGACTCCACCCTCACCCTAATGGTCCCGATTCCATAATCATTGTACTGTATACTCTACAAAACCCTGAACAACGATTACTCGTTTAAGAACCCTGAAGTAATATGATTCTGATTTATTGCAGACGGGGACCCTTGAGCAAGGGTAGCTCTAGGGACCCTATAAAAATTCAGCTTCTATGGCTTTATAAGGATTACAGAGGGATTCAGGGTAACAAAGGTAAAAGCCATTTCCATACCTACCCCTGTGAAGTAAAACATGCCTAGCAGGGGAGATTCTTCGGACTAAGGAAAGGCAGCCGTGCTGTCTACTCGGTTAAGGGTTTAGGGTGCTGGGTTCAGGGTGTAAGGTTTAGAGTTTACCTAAACCCCCCAGACGGATCTTTGGAACAATGGCCTTTTCAACTCTTGCCAGGGGCCTGGGGGTTGGGCCATCGGCAACCTACCCTGGGGGTCCAGGTGCTGTGAAATTCCATTGCAGATTTCCTCAGTTCGTAACTGCAGCGGGGGTTGGGGTCAAATCTCTGGTCATCATTCCCAACACCATCGTGCAGAAAGCTAAGCAATTATGAATAAGATTCGTCATGCTACGCTGCATAAGGAGAGGTCCCACGGGGTAGATCTCCGGTGGGTCCCCCCTTAAGAGGTCTACATAGACCTCGCATTACCTCATTACCCCAGGCCCTAAACCCTAAGCCCTAAACTCTAAACCCTAAACTCTGAACCCTAAAACCCTTATATAGACCAGGAGACTTTTGAGCTATAGTCCAAATTCCTAGCATCCCCATTAGCAACCCCTATACTACTCCCCCATAGACTCCCCTATATAAACCCTCAAATAAAGTTTAGACGATAGCAAGGTATGCACCTGCCCTCTACTCAACCGCCTGGACCTGTCCTTAAACCGAACAGCTTCTTGTTACCTCGAAACGGCTGGGGGTACATGCTGGTGGCTTGTGGTTGCGTCCTGACATAGCATGAACTTAAACCCTGAACCCCCTAACCCTCGGTAAGTGATGGCCGGGGAGAAACCTATAGTCTCTCATAGCTTCTGATACAGCTGATACACCTGTTTTTTCGAAGTACTTCCCAAGCCTCCTGAACCTCCATCCCCAAAGACCTGCACTTTGGGTGGGGGCCCTGCTCACTTCTTGCCCTACTGGAAGGTTTAGGGTTTAGGGTTTAGGATTTGGGGTTCATGGGACTCGGCAACACCACAGTAGGACTAATGTAGTTTATCCCAGTTCTAAATGGACAGTTATAAGTAGTAACTAACTCCCATGAATTTTCAAGTGGGCCTTCAATCCCATTTGCCACAGCCTAGGCTAGGATCAGTTGCTTATCGATGGGTGGTTGTCAAAATGATGGTCCCTAAATGATGGTCCCTTTTGGTTCCCTATTATAATACAGCACCGAATATTTAGGCTACCCAAAAAAGGGAACATAATTCTGACAACCACCCCTATGGAACATGTTACCCTAAACCCTGCTCCTTAGCCCCTACATCGACTCATATTTCCCAGCACTTAGGATCCTAATATCGAGGCGACTGAGGTTCCAGGGCTGGGCCACACAACCCAGAGGTTTAGGGTTTAGGGTTCAGGCGTTGAGGGTTCAGGATTTAGGGGTTGAGGGTTTGCTGAGGCTAAGTTACAAGAGTTCCCCAATCAGCAACAAGCAGTGAAAGCCTCTTGACCCTAAACCCTAAGCCCTATATGAACCGCCTCCTGGGGCGAGGTCATGCGAGGTCGCCTTGAGAAGAAACCCTGCTCCCCAAACCCTAAAAACCTGACCCCTCAATGATACACTGAAATCCCCAGACCCTACACCCTTCACACTATATCCTGCTTCGAGGATCATGGAGAGCCATAATTGGAGCAGTGGGTGGGATAAGAGTACCTCTATAACAGGGTGCTATTCTGGCGAGTTGGGGTTGCCAAAACCCGCTTCTCAAATACCCCCGAATGCCTGAAACTCTAATCTAAGGTTGCAACGATCGGCCCCTAGTATGGGCCCTTAAACCCTGGGATCCTTGTATACATACTTTTAACCTTAGATCTAAATCCGAAATCCCATGGGGCCTTGTTCACCAGCTTCAGTTTCCTTGGTTGCTGCTAAGGAACTGAAATTAAGTTACTATATTGGGGAAACCCTATTATTTACTATATATACCCATTATGGTAACCCTAAACCCTAAACCCTATATACCCATTATGGTACCTTAACTTAAGCTTCCTTAACAGCAACCCAGTTTCGGGCGCTTCTGGTACTGCCCTTGGGGGGCCGCAGAGCGATTGGTCACCGCTTTCTCGCAGAGGACCATCACCTAGAAGGCTCTGGGACTCTACGGTTTTAGGGATTAAGGTTTAGGGTTTAGGGTTTAGGGTTTAAGGATTGAAGGATTAGGGTTTAGGGTTTAAGGATTAGGGTTTAGGGTTTAAGGATTAGGGATTAGGGTTTAGGGATTAGGGTTTAGGGTTGAGGGTTTAAGGATTAGGGTTTAGGGATTAGGGTTTAGGGTTTAGGGTTTAGGGACTGGGGTTTAGGGATTAGGGCTTAGGGCTTACGCCCTAAACCAGGAGAAGTGTCATTATTAGGGTTCCATGGGTTCCGT